>PVKS010007832.1:17603-71250 GCA_004027875.1 Aplodontia rufa | reverse complement strand
GTCTGTTAAGCCCGATTGTTTAATAGAGTAATTCAGATTGGAGACATCTTTATTGATTTTTTGTTTTGAAGATCTGTCTAGAGTTGATAGTGGTGTGTTGAAATCCCCCAGAATTATTGTGTTGAGATCAATGAGGGGGTTAATGTCCTTAAGTATTTTTTCCATGTATTTGGGGGGGGTTGTAATTGGGGGCATAAATGTTGATTATCATTATATCTTCTTGATGAACTGTCCCTTTTAGTATAGTATGATAAAGTGACCCTCTTTGTTCTTTCTGACTAGTTTTAGTTGGAAATTAGTTTTGTCCGAAATTAGAATCGCTACACCAGCTTGTTTTTTTGGGCCACAGGCCTGGTAGACATTTTGCCAACCTTTCACTTTCAGTCTGTGTCTATTTTTGGGTGTCAAATGTGTCTCTTGCAGGCAACATATTGTTGGATTTTGTTTTTTGATCCAGTGGGTCAGTCTGTGTCTTTTAATTGGGGCATTGAGACCATTCACATTCAAGGATAGAATTAATATGGGAGGCTGGTTTACAGACTTTGTATTGATTACAGAGTTTTGAGTCATCTTGAAAGTCTGTTTTTATATAGAGTGATAATTGATTCGGCCTAGTTTAGGATTTAGCATATCGTTGGTATTATCTTCAGAATGGAGTACATCTTTGAGAATGCTCTGTAGAGCCGGATTTGTGTTCATATAGCTTGCTAGCTTGAGTCTGTCATTGAAGTATTTAATTTCCCCTTTGTATTTGAAAGTGAGTTTTGCCGGATATATGATCTTTGGGTTGAAGTTGTTATTTTGTAACACTTGAAAGATATTGTTCCAAGCTCTTCTGGCCTTCATTATTTGCTCTGAAAAATCCATAGTGATCCGAATTGGTTTGCCTCTGAGTGTGATTTGGGGCTTTTCTCTAGCAGCTTTTAGAATTCTCTCCTTGATTTCTCTGTTATTCATTTTGTATATAATATGTCTTGGTGAGCTTCTTAATTGATTAGGTCTATTTGGAGTTCTATAAGCATCTTGGATGTGGTATTCCGGATCAATCGCAAAATGAGGGAAGTTCTCACTTATGATTTCACTTAAAAGGTTCTTTAAACTTCTTGTTTGCTGTTCAGAGTTTTCCTCCAGGCCAATGATTCTCAAATTATTACACCTCATCTCATCAAATATTACTTGGAAGTTCTGGTTATGTATTATAAGCTGTTTATCCCGTTTATCATCTTTGATTTCTATGTTGTTCAGCCTATCTTCACTATCCGATACTCGTTCTTCAAGAGCTGATGTTGTGTTTTCAGTAGAGCAAGCTCTGGTGTTGGTTTCTTCCAGAGAGGATTTGATTTGATTAACCATGTTTTTCAATCCTGATAGCTCTGCTACATCTCTTTTCAGAATTTCTATATCTTTGTATAGCTGGTCTCTCATTTCGTGGAAATGCACCCTTATTTCCCTGTAGAAGTTGTCACTCATCTCTTGAAATTGTTGTCTAAACTCATTCCTTAATTCCTCTCTCAACTCTTCGATTGCATTACTAATCATAATGCTGACACAATGCCTTTGATTTTCATCCAGGGCTCCAGCCATGGAGTCCTTTGGTGGAGAGCTTTGGGGTTGAGAAGTGAAATATTTCCCCTTTTCCTTATTTTCTGGGTTCAAGAGCGTGATTTGTACTTCGAGAAAATTGCTCTTGGTGGAGTAATTGGAGCTTCTTATGGCTTTGTTTCGTTGTAATGGGTTACTTCGAGAGAGAACTCTCAGCGAATTATGAGAGCCAGCCAATGCCGGTTTTGCCGCGTGTCTAATTCTTCAGATCTCAAGGTCTCTCTGAAAATGGGGGGAAGGGATAACTCGGAATTCAAGGAGGTGGGTTGGTGAGGTAAGAAATCGCTCTTGCCTTCGAGTAGAGAGGGACAAGAGATTAGGGAGGAGTAGGTTGAGGAAAATATAGGATTGGGATGCAGGAAGGGTAAAGTCTTTGAGTGTGGGTGATGGATAAATGCTTATATTTACGGATTATCAGACTATAGGGGAGAAAGAGGTTAGTATGGGGTATAGTTGTCTTCACTCTCCAAGGGTAGAGTCTATCATGCTATCATGGAACGTTTTCCTAGTTGGGATCTAATGTTATAGGGGTAGCAGTAGAGGCTAAGAAGACTTAGAAAAAGTAGTAGTCAATCAACAATATATACACACAGTTAAATATTTACATCCACCAACATTAACTTGAGTATTAACCATAAAGCTAGAAATGAGATAGAGAGGAAGAGAGGAAAAGAAAGAAAGACAGAGAAAGAAGAAGAAGAAGAAGAAGAAGAAGAAGAAGAAGAAGAAGAAAAATCAATATAATAAAAAATTAAAAATAAAATATGCTGAGATAAAAAATAAGATAGAGCAAGAATAAAAATTAAAAAGATAATGAATTAAAAAATAAAAAAATTAAAACCTAAAAAAGTAAAAGAAAATAAAACTACCAAATAAAAAATTCTTAATGAAATCTTGTATCTATAGAGAATGAGGATGTCTCTGGGACCTCAAATTGAATGTCTCTCAGTCTGTGGCTCCCTGCAGGCTGTCTCCCAGTACCAGGATTGCTCCCCACAATGTGCAGGCTTGGGAGACGAGTGTTTTACTTAGGATAGGGGCTGGTTCAGCAACAGTACCTGTGGCTCTGCTCGCATCCGCAGTCGTGGCTACTTCTGTAGCCGAGGCGGGATTGTGACCAGTGAGCGTGGAACGTAATGGAGTTGCCACCGTTGCTAGCCCAACAGAGAACTTTCTCCTCTTTCCGACATACGCTCCGCTCCGTAGCCCCGCCAATGTGGCCGATGGGAAATGAAGTTCCGTCGTTCGTAATGGTGGTGAGCGACCTGGCGCCTGGGGGGGTTCTCCGAGCACAGCTCTCTCTCTTCACAGAATGCAATGTTGGCGGGGATCTAATTAGCTACAGACAGGATGGGGTTAGTGGTGAAATCTATGTTTCTGCTCAGACCCGCTGGATCTTTAATGCGTCTTGCTGCCCAGTCTCTGCAACTGGTGTGGGATTGTGACCAATGAGCGCACGGAACGAAAAGGAAGTTGTCAGTGTTCCTGTCCGTACAGGGAAAAAATTGCCCTAGTTCTGGTAGGATCACTGTATTCCCGCCTTTGCTGCTTATGGGAAATGTAGTCCTGTCATTCGTAATGGCAGTGAGCTACCGTGCACCTCAGGGGGCCGTCCTCGAGCACGGCTATAGCCCCTCACAGAGTATGAGTTTGGCGGGGGTCTAATTAGTTACGGGCAGGGTGGGTTTAGCGATGAAATCTATGTTTCTAATCAGACCCGCTGGATCGGCGGCTGCCGTTTGTATTCCTGTCCCTGGAGCCGTTTGGGAATGTGTCCAGCAAACTGTGGGATGGAAGGGTACTGTTCCTATTCTTGGTAGAACAGCCAAAAACTTGCTATTTCCAAACTCGTAGGAATGCTCCGCAAGCACCAAGCAAGGAGCTGTACCAGTAATCCTGGGGGGGCAGACAGAACTTTTTCTGGCAGGCTTCTGCAGTGGCAGGCTTATGTGCCCGTGGTGGGAGGGGGAAATCCCCCCACTTCTTTTTTAAAAATTTTTTTTCCCCTTCTCGCAAAACTCCTAAGACTTGGCACCTTATAAAAAAGCTTCACAAACTAGTAGTAGACAATCAAATATAGTTTCCCCTGAACGCACCTTGGAAAATTGCTGATGCAGTGGATTTTTCCTAAGCAGAATCAGAGCCCCAGAGAATGCTGTCACTCTTCAGGTCGCCATCTTCATAGAATAATTAAAGTCTTTACCTATTCATGCCTCTTCAAAAGTCCAAAATCTCATCTCCAAATCTGTGAAATCATGACAAGTTATCTACTTACAAAACACAGTGATGGAAAAAGCCGTACCTTCATAGCTCTTGAATTTGATATGCCTGAAGAATGATTACCATGTGCATGCCCCCCTGGAGCAGTGGTTCAAACAGTATCAAACAGCGTCACAGTTGCTGCTGGAGCTACAACTGACAGCCAAGGTACTTGGGTCTGGTGTCTGAAGGCAGGGACCTGGCGAAGCTCTCAAGTCATTAGACACTGTGGAGCTCTGAGTCTGTAATGTGAAGGGCAGCCCCAATGATGCTCTCAGGTCTTTTGCCCATTGTCCTGATGAATAGCCCCTGGTTCTCTTCTGTGGGAGCTGATCTCCTTAGCACATGGTTGCTTGGCTACAATCCTGCACTCTTTTTCTTTCTTTACATGGTCTGGCTATGGATTTTTACAAAGTTTTACTTCCGTTCTGCTTTCCTTTTAATTATAAATTCTGTCTTTAACTTCTTTCCTCTCCTATCTTACTGTATGCAGCTAAAAGTAACCACACTGGTTCTTAAGTGCTTTGCTGCGTAGATATTTCTTCCTCTACGTATCCTTCTTGTTCATCATTCTTAAGTTCAGCCCTCTACAAGGCCCTAGGGCAGGGACATAATGCAACCAATTTCTTTGTCAACATATAGCAAAGATGGCCTTTTCTTCAGTTTTCGATAATATATTTCTCGTTTCCATCTGAAAATTCATCAGAATTGTCTTTATTGTCCACATTTGACCAGTATTCTGATCATGACCACTTAAGATGTCTCTAAGCCATTCCAGACTCCCTAATATTTTCTTCTGAGCCCTTACCAGAATTGCCCTTAACACTCCATTCATGTTAATAAAAGCTTTATCCAGCATACACTTTAAAACTCTTCTAGCCTCTACCCAGTTTCAAAGCTGATTCCTGTTTACAATTTTCTGTCTTAGAGTAGTTTCTACTGCTATAACAAAATACCACAGATTAGGTATTTTATAAACAATAGAGGTTTATTTAGCTCAATGGTTTTACAGGATAGGATTTCAAGAGTGTAGCACCGGCATCTGGTAGGATCTTCTTGCTGAATCATAACATGGCAGAGGGCCATAACAAATGAATTTGGGGATTAAGTTTCTAACACATGAAATTTTTGGAGGACACATTCAAACCGTAGCAGGATAAAGACTAGTTAAATATTACAATGAAATGGTTTTGAGAAAAAGGAAAAACTAGGTTCTTAAAATTCTCACTCACTCAATACTTTTTCAAAATTCTTCTGTTACCTGATGTATGGGGAGTTTTCCCCATATGCCAAGCAATTCCCTAGCAGGCACCAACTGGTTGTCCTAGAATTCAATTCAGGTGTGATATAATCTACCAGAAGTTATTATTAGCACCCATGGGTTGTTAGCTTAGGCCCACAAGACTTCTCCCACTCAGACACAAATTGAAAATCCTGGGCTGTGGCTTGTTTTTGCCTGATCAGCTATAAATTAGGATTCCTACAATCCATTCTTTGCATTGAATTAATTTGATAAGAGTGGCTCATGAAGCTCAGGGAAATACTTTTTTATGATGCTATTTTGTGAACAAAGGATATAATAAAGGATAGAGATGAATCGCTGATGGAAGATGCCTAGGGAGGGGACGTGAACTCTCCAAACCCCATGCTTTGGGGGGTTTCATGGAGGTGTTGTTACATAGGCATGATTGGTTTTGTCACTGGATCTTGTTGATCAACTCCATCTTCAGCCACTGTTCCCTTATGAGGGTGAGGCTGAAAGTAACAACCCTTTCATCACAATGTTGGGTCCCAGGCAAAAAGTGCCTCTTCTGAGGCTAGTCAGGAGTGCCCATCCATCAGTCATCTCATTAGTATACAGAAAGACATCACTTTGTAGATGACGTAGATTTGAAGATCTGTGTGCCAGAAAATAGGGCGGACCTTATTATTATATAGATCTTATTATAAATCATAGTACCAAAATGGTTCATTTTATTGTGATTGAAGGAAAAGAAACATATGATCATATCAATAAGCATATAAATAAAAACTAAATATATAAAAATAATAAATACATAAATAAAAAATAAACTCAACACCATTTTGTCATTCAAAAACAAAATGAGTGGCTCTCAAAATTTAGCATTCAGACAAGGTATCTATCTAGAAGGCTTGTTAAAATACAGATTGCTCTGCTGTCTCCTACCCCACGCCCACCCCCAGAAATTTTGATTTCACAGACCTGGCATGAAGTCAGAATTTTCATTTTTTTCCAAATTCCCAATAAAACTGGTACACCTGGTCCTGTAACTGTACATTGAGAACCACTGTTATAGGGTGTGGAGATCACTGTGAAAGTGTTCTTATGTCTAAAGAGCAACCAGAATATGAAATGTCCACTTTTTAAAAAAATACTGAACAATCCAAATCAGTCATGTCTGAGGATGATATCTGATGTATGCATATCCACTAAAAATTTAGGGATTTGAGGTTTGTAATTTTCCTTTCCACTTCCCAAGATCCCAGCTTATATTACTATAGAAGAAGTCCTCCACAATTATTCTCTGCATATCTACTCAGCTTTATGATCATTAATTTCCGTACGTGTAATTGGCCCCGTATTGATTATTCTAGGAGACCTATAATACAAATGTGTCTTCTCTAGACTATGCACTGTTTCGTATAACAGCCTTTTTTCTTCCTTTTTAAAACAGAATGTGTAATTGATTTTTAAACAGAGAAAAAATATTCTTGTGATGTAGACTTTTGTTCAGTGGAGTTAATGCTTCATTTTTATTCAGAGAGGAAAATGGTACATATTAGAAGTGGAAATGCACTTAATGTACATGTATTTAGCTATGATTTTTCAGTTGTAAATGTGGGTAACCATGAGCAAGAATATAAGCATATTAAAATAGGGAAGTACCTAATTTTCAGGAATAGCATTATATTTAAGTATGATAGGCAGAGGAAAAACATGAAATGGTTTTATTATTCTTCTTTGACAACAAGAAAGTTGATATTTATATAATTATTTTATTCTGAAGATATTCATCTTATACAAACTTGTTAAATTATTTCACAAAATAGTGGTACTTGTGAATCTGTTACCAACATTTTTCACAAATGCAAAATAAGTACTTTGCTTTCAATACAAGTATTTTATTTTTATTTTTAGAAAAAGTACATGAATTTTATGGGCCAGAGTGCTTCATGAATGGCAGAGTGCCATTCCATACAGTCATCCTTCCACATTGAGAGGTTGGTTCCAGAACCTCCAAGAATACCAAAATCTAAATGCTCAAGCTCCTTTTATAACAATGACAGTATTGGCACATAATCCATGCATGTCCTTCCATATACTTTAAATCAACTCCAGATTACTTATTATACTTAATGTAATGTAAATTCTGTACAAATGATTGTACTGTGTTTTCAGGGAATCATAACAAGAAAGAGTCTACAAGTTCAATACAGACACATTAAATATATATGTGTATGTATATATAAAATATATGTGGTGTATGTATATATATGCATATGTGTGTATATATTAATATATATATTAATATATATATTAATCATATCTGCCAGTGTGGAATGAGAGGACATGGGGAATGCCTGATCTTCAGCTTGGAAACAGAATCAAAGGCAGAAGCTGCAGAAGGGGCCTGAGGAGGGATAGCAGGCCAAGTTCCGGAACCTTATGTTGCAGCAAACTGTTCCTAAAATATAGAAATTTTAATGAATACGATGAAAATATGATATTTCTTTATAATGTACTGTTTTCTCTCAATTGGGAGTAAAGAACGAATTCTTAAACAGAATCTTGGTGGTTTCAGAAAAAAAGTAGATTGGTCATTGAACTAAACTGGGACTCAACTTTTTCACTGCTAGGTGCTGAATTAAAGTATTAATGAAGAAATAAGAATTTATTTCATAAAGAGAAATACTCAGGAGTGAGGAGTAAGGTGGATAATAAAATTTGCAATGAAAAGATTTCTTTCATCTCTCTTTGCTTTTCTTAAGGATGGTTTTCAAAGCACACAGCCAAGAAAGAGTGATTTTGAAGTTTTCATATAGAGTCAGTCAGTTGTATCCTCCAAAGATTGATACTGATATGTAGCAATTAAATTATAGTGATTCCACAGATTGCTAGACAATCTCAACTGTCATTTGGTCTTCTCATCCCTGGGTGGAGTTCTTTATCTATACGATACTTTTAAAGTAACTTACATCCATGACTTTGCATTCCTTTTTCTCAGTTCCCTTTGAAGTTCAATTTTTTATTTTATCCCTTCCATCACTAAGGCAATCTATGCTTTAGTTTTATGTTCTCTTTGTATTTCCACATTTCTAGGTGTACTTTTTTGATATCTTTTGAATTTCTGTATCACATCAGTTTCATTCTGACAGATGCAGCCTCTAAATTAGGCTGTGATGCACTCAGACCTAAAATAAACCATTATTTCAGGGTTAGGTGCGTCATACCTGCAAATAACCTCATGTATCTAGAGAAATGCATTTAATCCTTATTGTATAAATACCAGTGTTTCAGCATGCTCTATAATACCATCTGTCACTTCTTTTTGTACAATACATAATTCAATGTATCCCTTATTCCATTTTTTGAGATGGAGAATTCTTGCATATATCTCCAGATACTATGACAAGAATCCAGGCATATTATGAAAATTATTTCAAATATTATCCAAAATGAAATTTTAATGCAAGTTGAATGAAGTAGTTTCTCTGTTGCTAAGATATGAATTGAAGTAAGCTTATATCATTGGCATCTTTCACCAGCTTCATTTAAAGTGTATTTTCAACACAATGTTCTGGGAAGTAGGAATGTAACTGCTGTTCCTATGGGAGGGATGTTGTCTCTGGTTATGCCTTAGGGAGCTCCTCTGCTGGAGAAGCAGGAAGAGAGGAAAATGAAAACATAAAGTGCTAACATGTTGGGAGGCGGCATGATTTTCTTTTTCCTCATAGTTTGTTAGAATCATTTTTCCCCCCAGATTAAGAAAAGGTCTGAGTTGGATTAATATTTAGTGGGATGTAGAACTGGAATATGTAAAGCACAAAAGATTAACAAACATTGGTTGATTGAATATCCGGTGCCAGGTCAAGGAGCCTTAGAGAGTTCCCACCCCAGATGCTCATGCCCTGATGGGAACCAGGACTCTCAAGGAGAGGATAGGGTCAGTGCCACAACGATGGAGAGCCAGGGGATAACAAAGTTACTGAGATGTGCCTAATTCAGCACCTGGAAGAAAAGAGGTGTCAGGGAGAGCTTACCTGAGCTCCATTTTGAAGAATGAGTAGGAGTTAATTGTTTAGGTTGTTTTTAGATCATTTTTCTTCTAAGCAGTTTTAGAAAGAAAGAGAAATTCTGAAATTATCTTGTCATGCATAATTCTGCAGGTCAGATCAAAGAAGACAGTTTTTCTCATTCTTACATGCACAAATATGTTATTTTAGTGTTGGGACTTACTATCAAACTTATTCCTTTACAGCAAAAACTATATGATATATGTGGATGTGGGAGAATAAGTGGCAGCAATTATGTATTAGATTAACACTTTAGAGTAGCTAAAATCTACTTTCTTCTTTACATATTTCTCTTCACACTTTCTCTCTGAACACAAAGAAACAGAGCTGGGTGCAGTGTCCCACTGTAATCCCAGCTTCTCTGAAGGTTGAGGCACGAGGATTGCAAATTCAAGGCCAGCCTGGGCAACTTACCAGACCCTAAATAAAAATAAAAAGGGTTGAGTGGCTGGAGTGGTGACTCAGTGGTTACAGTGCATGGCTGGTGAGCATGAGGACTCAGGTTCGAACCCCAGCACCATGTACACAATGAAGTGTTGGAGCAACAAAAGCCACATGAAAAACTAAGTAAAATTGATTCTTTCTTTCTCTCTCTCTTACTGTCTTTCTCTCTCTCTCTCTCTTTTAAGAGAGAAGGACAGGGAGATAGAGAGATAGAGAGAGATAGAGAGAATCAATTTTTATTGAGTTTTTCACATGGTCTTCATTGCTCTGATAGTTGCGCACATACATGCTGGGGTTCGAACCCATGTACTTGTGCATGCCAGGCAAGCACCATAACTGCAGAACCACCATTCCAGCCTCATCCCTCTCTCTTTAAAAAAAAATAAACATAATAAAAAGGGCTGAGGATGTTGCGCTATGGCAGAGCGCTCACCTAGCATGCATGACACCCTGGGTCTAATCTCCATCACTGAAAAACAAATCAAGGCAAGACAAAAGAATAAACAACTAAAAAAAAAAAGGCATGATTTTAAAAAATGACACAGAAATAGGCATTCTATTGGCTGTGTTCTGCGTTTGTTTTGGACACATTATTTCATTTTCATGGCAGATTGAAATATCCCTAATGTGGAATGAAGGCAAGGGATGCATGTTTCCTCCATGGGGGTCCCTACTAGGAGAGGGATAACTTTATATGCTAGCTTGGATACTTGCAGTTTGGGAGCAAAGATAACTATTGTCCCAGCACACATAATATTTTTGTCTTATAACAAGATACAGATTTTATAAATATACACGTTGCTATAAACTAGGTTGATATTGGATGGATAGACAAGGTCTAACTTTGATACAAATCAAATTACATCATATAGAAGACAAGTATAAGAGATGATTATAAGCAACACTTTACAGAAACCTGAAGGAAAACATGAGTTTGATAAGCTGTGTGGTTTTCTTCTTCAGAGAAGAGCCTTTGTAAGTTAGGAAGAAAGAATAGGCTAAAGCTGATGAATAGTAACTTAACATTTTACCACATGTTCCTGAAAGACTTCTACTGATTCTCCTAACATCAATCTTTCTAAGAGAATGTAATCATCATAGACTGTAATGTTCCATACATTTTATTCTTAGCTGGCCAGGTTTCATAGTGCATTATTTTCCTTACTTATTTATACTATGATTTGCTTCATACTTAAAAAAATATTCAAACACTATTCCTTGTGTTATTATGAAGCATAAAAGAAAGCATTACAAATACATATGGTATCAAGGATTCATTGATAACCAAAGACCAGTGGAACAGAATAGAAGATCCTGAGAAAACCCCCAGATCTTTAACTATTTGATATTTGATAAAGGGGCCAAAAGCATAGTGTGGAAGAAAGATAGCCTGTTCAACAAATGGTGTTGGACAAATTGGACAGCCATGTGTAGACAACTGAAGCTGGATCCTTATCTTTTGCCCTGCACAAAAATTAAATCAAAATGGGTCAAGATCTGGATATTAAGCCAACAATTTTAAACTTACTAGAAAAAGAAGTAGGGTCAACACTACAACACATAGGAGTTGGCGGCACCTTCCTCAACAAAACTCCCATGGCTCAAGCTGTAAAGTCAAGAATAAATGAATGGGACGCAATTAAACTAAAAAGTTTTTGCACAGCTAAAGAGAAAACTTTTGCCTGCTACACCTCGGACAGAGGGCTAATATCCAGAATATACAAGGAACTAAAGAAACTAAACACCAAAATCACAAATAATCCAATCAATAAATGGGCTACACATCTATAAGGAAACTTCTCACCAGAGGAAGTCCAGAAAGCCCATAAATATATGAGAAAATGCTCTAAGAGAAATGCAAATCAAAACTTCAATGAGATTCCACCTCACTCCTGTTAGAGTGGCAAAAATGAAGAATACGGACAACAGCAGGTGCTGGAGGGGCTGTGGGAAAAGAGGAACACTGTTACACTGCTGGTGGGACTGCAAACTGGTTCAGCCACCCTGAAAAGCAGTGGCTTTCCACTTACGACCCAGCTATCCCACTCCTGGTATTTGGGTATTTTCCCAAAACAGATAGAATCAGCATATTATAGTGATATGGCTTCATCAGTGTTTATAGCAGCTCAATTTACTATAGCTAGACTATGGAACCAACCCAGATGCCCTCACTTGATGAGTGGATTAAAAAACTTTGGTACATATATACAATGGAATACTACTCGGCCATTGGAGATGATGATATTATGGCTTTTGAAATCAAATGGATGGAGATGGAAAGAATTATGCTTAGTGAAGTCTCCCAATCTCAGAGACTCAAGGGCCAAATGGTTTCTAAGAAGTATGTTAGATAGCGAAGCTAATAATGACCTCAAATTCTATGATTCTTAATGCAACAGGGGAACAATTGCCTAGGATACCTGGTGGCATAGGCTGGGGTCAGGGTGGGGGGAGGGCTTAGGAAGAATATCTAGGCACTGGAGGGTGGGAATATGGGGGAATCATCTGAGAAGGAGATCTCTGACCTCCACGAGATATCCCCTTAACTCAGGGGTTCTTCTGGGGGAAACAGCAACATGGGGAACTCAAACTGGGCATCCATGACATGGCATTAGCCTAGGATAACTAAATATATATACATTTGTTCTTGATTGTTTGACAATGCTTCCCCCTCAATTGTAACTCCATATTCATCTAATAAAAAAAAAGAATTCGTTGAATGAGATCATGCTTCTAGGTAAACATCCTATCTCCTGAGCCTTCAATATATTTTCATTGCTTTGCCATGTATATGTGTATTCTGAAATAACATCTTGAACATTTTAGTATCATGGCATTTTTTTTTAAATTTTTTCCTCCTTTTCTGGTATGCATGGCTCTTCAGATTACCAATTTTCATCACTATATAATATTGCACTGAATGATTTCACAATTTAGTTGTCCTTTTTATGCTGGTAATTTTAGATTGTTTTTTAAAAAGTTTTTTCACACAAAGCTTCTACAAACATTTTTGTACTTGTTTGCTTGTGCAAGTGTGCAAAGTTTTTTATGTCATATCATAAACAGAGAAATTACTCTTTGGAAACTGTATCCATTTTTAAGTTTATCAAATGGCAAATTGACCTCCTAAATTTTTTCGTAGCAATGTTTTCTGCTACCAGCAATTTGCAAGAATTCTTGTTGCTCTGTACCACCATTAACTTAACATGTGGTAACACTTTTTACTTATTGTCTGACTTGAAGGTGTAAAATGATATATTAATTATACGTTTTAATTTGTTGCAAAATTGAGTTTCATCTGTAAATGTCTGATCACTTTTTTTATTGGGTTGGTTTTTTCTTTGTTGATTTTTAAGAGTTCTTCTATGGAGTCTGAGTATGAAGGCTTTGTCCATTTTAAGAATAAAGATCTTTTGCAATCTGGGGCTTTACTTTTACCACTTACTGATGATGGTCTATTATATTGGTGGTTACAAATCACCAATGCCTCCTCGTGTTTCTGCCATTTGCAGTGCCCTCCCTGTCCTTCCATGTCCATGCTGAGCCTGTCACTTGCTTTATCCAGTAGAATGTACCAGAGGTGAGAAAGGGCTTATATCTCAAGAATCCCAGGCCAATTTGACATTTGTGTTGAGAACCCTGGGCCCCCATGGAGGAAACGCTTGCAGGAGCACTGCATGAAGGGGTGAATGAAGTGGTGGGACTCAGGAACCATAAAGAGAGATGGCAGTCCAGCCACATCAGCAACCCAGTTGATACAAACAGCACCAACCCAGTGTTAGATTTTAGCCACATGAATGGCCATGAACAGCACCAGCAAAAGCACTTGCAGCTGAACCTTGTCCAGAGCACAGATTTGTAGCAGATAAAATAATTGCTATTTTTAAAGTTTACTTTTTCATCTGTCCTTTGTTTCTCTGACACTTAGTTGTGTATATGGTGCTGGGGTTTGAACCTGGGTCCTCATAGATGCCAGGCAAACACTCTAACGACTGAACCACCGCTCCAGCAATTTTTAAGCCAGCTCCTAGGTTTTCTTAGGTATGCTTTCTTACATGGGAATAACTACTTGAAATGCCAGTTTTAAAAACATCATTTTGATGAACACAAGTTTTTATTTTAATATTGTCAAATATATCAATTTATTTTTCCTGATGGTTTATAATTTTGTATATTCTATATAAAAGCATCACAAATCAAAATTATTAAGGTATCTAATAAAGTCTTTAGAATTTTACCTTTCACATTTTTCTGTTTAATGCACCAAGAATACACATTACATATGATGTGAAATGGGGATCAATTATTTTTTCTCTGTGGGTAACCAGTATCCCTAGGACTATTAATTGTATAGCCCATTTTATCTGTAGGTGCTCTATACTTTTGTGGCTACTGCATTTTTTCTTTTAAGACAATTTTAATAAGGCTTAACTAACATAATATATATGTACACATAATTTTATGAAGTTTGGAAAATGTATCATTTATATAATCACCACTACAGTCAAGATTAAGAATATTTCATTTATGGGCTGGAATGGTGGCCTGGTGGTTTCAGCACTTGCCTGGTATGTGTGAGTACTCGAGTTCAAACCCCAGCACCATGTATACAGCAAAGTGTCCAAGGAATGAAAGTCACATGAAAAACCAAATAAAAATTGTATCTCTCTCTCTCTCTCTTTCTCTAACTGTTCCCTCTTTCTTAAAAAAAAAATAGAGAATATTTCTGTTACTCTGTTACTCCAAAATATTCCATTGTGCTCTTCCTGGTTGACCTCATGGTCCCTTCTGGCGCCAGGTAATTAATGATGTGGCTTTGGTCAGTAGAAATCAGATTTGTTTTCCGTCTTTTTACACAGATGAAATCATATAATGCTTGCTGTTTGTTTTTGGATTTGATCACACAGCATATTATTTTTGAAATTTAACCATAATTTTGCATATGTCAAAAATTAGGTATTAGTTCTTCCCAAATGCTGTTCCATTGTGTGGATTTATCAGAAATTCTCCTGTTGTGAATACTGGTTATTCCCAGGTTTGGGGTATTGCTTTAAAGAAAAAAAAAACCTGCTGTAGATATTTATGTACAAGTCTTGGATTAACTAAATTTTCTTCTCTTGGATAAATAGTACCTGGTAGTGGAGTAGTCAGGTGTCATATAAAGTGTATAAATGACACTTTAAGAAGGTGCCTGTTTTCTCAAGTGGTTATGCCATGTTTTCATTCCGATTAGCAAGTTATGGAAGTTTTAGTTGTTCTACGTCTTCAACAACAAGTGGAGTTATCAGTGTTTTTAATTTCAGTCATTTTTATCTGTTTATTGATATCACATTGTGGACTTAATTTTCATTTTTCTGATAAGTTTAAGCATCCTGTCACATGCTCATTGGCTCTATGCATATGTTGTTTCGTGAATTGCATCTGAAACTTTTTTCCCATTTAAAAAATCAAGTAGTTTGCACTATTTAGAGTTCTAAGATAACTCAATGCATTCTGGATAGACTCTTTTGTTGGATATGTAAATTACAACATTTTTGTCAAAGTCTGTGGTCTACCTTTGAGTTTTCTTGAGTTCTTTGGAAACATGGCTTTTTTAATTTTCTTACTTTAATAAATTCCAATCCATTTTTGTCACAATTTCTGCTTTTATTCCCTAAGATATATTTACCTTTCCCAAAATCACAAATATTTTATTCCATGTTTTCTTTTAGGAAAAAAAATGCTTTACTTTGCAGTTTTATAATTATCTAGGAATTTTGCAGTTTTATATTTCACATGTAGGTCTGTAAAGACTCCGTTTGATAGGACCGTAGCCATCTTGAGTCATAACCACCATGGGTGCTCCAGAGTAACTCTGGACAGTTTTTCCTGCAGTTTCCCAGCAAGCTATAAATAGACAAAACCATTAGAGTGCCTTGTGGAGCTTTATAGCTGACCCCTGGCTCCAGGAATGTACCTGGCTGATATTACCTTAAGATAAATCAGGTACATTGCAGCTCGGCTGGACTGGGCTGGCGCTGCCCAGCTCTAACCTTCTGTCAGTTAGACCCTAATAAACCACACTCTCTGCAATCTTCGATCCGTCTGCCTTTCTTTCTTTAATTTCACAGCACCTTGGGGATCATCTTTTTTTTTTCAAAGAGAGAGAATCAATTTTATTTAGTTCTTCATGTGGCTTTTGTTCTCTGACAATTCGTTGTGTATGAGTTGTGTACGTGGTACTGGGGTTTGAACTCGAGTCTTTGCATCCGTCAGCAGGCACTGTAACCATTGAGCCACCACTCCAGCCCCAGGGATCATCTTTATATTCTAGGCCAGGGTTGTTCCAGGACAAGGTCTTTTAAGTACTTCAATTTAATTTTTGTGTATGTTATTAGATAAGGTATTTTGCGTATAGATACTCCATTTTTCTCAGTCTTGTTGAAATGCTATTCTTTCTACATAGAATCATCTTGATATTTGGTCAAAAATTAATTAATCATGGGGCTGAGCACTTGCCTAGCATGAATGAGTATGAGAGTTTAAACCCTAGCACCACGTACACAATGAAGTGTCTGAGGAATGAAAGTCACATGAAAAGCTAAATAAAATTTTTTTCTCTCTTTCTCTCTCTCACTGTCCCCTCTTTCTTAGAAAAAAAATTAATCACATATATGGGTTTATTGCTGTACCTTGTGTTCTTTTCCATAACTCTATACATCTATCAAAATGAAATTCTTACAACTTCCTGATTATTGTGCTGTTATGGCAAATTTTTAATTCAGGTAGCATAACACCTTCAAATTGTGATTTTCTTTTTCAAAATTACTTGAGGTTTTCTGTCATTTGTATTTTTTTAAAAATTAGGATCAGCTTGTCAATTTAAAAAGTTGGAATATTAATTGATATTATTTTAAATCTGTAAATCTATTTGGAAAGAATTAATACATTAACATCATTGATACTTCTAGACCATGAGATACACTGTTTATTTCTATTTACTTAGGTCTTCAATTTCTCATGAATTTCTTGCATATAGCTTGTTAAATATAATCATAAATATTGTATATGTTTGTTTGCCTGGTGTTATAAGCAACATATCTCTAAATTTCAAGTTCTGATTGTGTTAGAATGTAGCACAATTGATACATATATATTGCTTATTTTTCTTGAAACTTTCAATATAATTTTGGGTGCTTTTTATAAAGATTCATTAGGATTTTCTAGGTACATAATCATGTCATCTTGTAAATAAGGACAAAAGTCATCTCTTCGCTTCTAAAATGCATGTCTTTTCATTCAGTATTGAATAAAGTAGTGAGAGCTGACATCCTTTTCTATTTCTGAGCATGAGGGAAGCATTGGATTTTTCAACCTGAGGTAGGTATCAGTTGTAGCATTTCATAGATACCCATGTGAAAGTGAAATTGCTTTTTAATCTTAGTTTGCTAAGAATTTGTGGGACTAATTGTTTTATTTGTCAGTCACAAGGTCTTGCTTCTCAGACCTTTTAGTTATTTTTGATTGGCAGTTGGACATCATGTTTTATGTTGAGTATTTACATTTTGTAATCTTCCATTACAGACTGTTGGGCTTTTTCTGGAAGGCAGAAAAAGACCATCAATCAGTTTGGTCTTTTCGAGACTTGTTTTTAAACTTTGATGGTTTAACTATTGATTAACCTTTACTGCAGGAATAATTTAGTACTCCTACCATTTTGTATCTCTCTGGGCTCCCCACTGACCATTGAGGCAACCTTCGAATACTATTCACTTCAGATGATCACAGTTGCAATAATAATGTAGTTATCAAGCCCTTTTCATTCTCTATCCAGGCCCATGGATCTTTTTGTGCACATCTTTTTGTGCATGTTAGTATTTAACCACATACTTATTAAACCCATGTTGAGATTCCTAAAACACTTTATTTTTTTGCATAGTGTCTGTATCTCTGTAATTCAGCTTTTCAATTTCCACCTTAGACTCCTAGAACTAAAATATTTTACTCTTCCATCAGTGAGGCTACTGTGCCCTTCTTATGATCCTTCTCATTCCTCCATGATTCAGATTTTTCCTTCAGGAGAGCCGTGGTGCTTGTAGGGCCAATTCTTATAGGGGCTCACATTTTATATGGCTTACTTTCTGTTATGGTTGGGAAATGTGGTGTCCCCAAAAGTTCTTGTTAACCGTTCAAGAATGTTCAGAGGTGAAATGATTAGATAATGACAGCTTTTTACCTAGTCCTGGATAAATCCATTTGATCAATTAATAATTCGGAAGGACTGCTGTATTGGGTGGTAACTGTTGGCCTGTAGGGTGTGACTAGGGGAAGTATCTGGGTCACTGGGGTGATGTTTTTTAGGATTCCTGGTGCCTCAGTCGCTCTGCTTTCCATCTATCATGAACTGAGCAGCTTTCTTCCTGGATGCCCTTCCACCATGACATTCAGCCTCACTCATGCTTAGGGCAATGGACTTGGCCAACCAGGGACTGAGACCTCTAAAATTATGAACCCAAGAAAAACTTCTTTCTCTCAGTGTTTCTTGTCAGGCACATTTGTCACAGCAATGAAAGTCATTTAATATATTTTGTCCAGTTTTCTTGTTTTGAGTAAGAAGTTGTCTAGACTCTTGTTACTCCATCAGAGTTGGAAGCAGAGGTCTGATTATTACTTTTAAATAATCATATTTACTAGTCCTAGGGAAATTCCTAGCAATTCCTATTGGAAGGAAATTCCACTGAGTTTGTATATTAGTCTTCTATCCAGCATCGTGGATAATTTTTTTTTAAGAAAGAGAAGGAAAGTGAGAGAGGAAAAAAAAAAGAGAATTGATTTTATTTATTGTTTCATGTGGCTTTCATTGCTTTGACACTTCACTTTGTACATGGTGCTGGAGTATGAACTCATATCCTTGCACATGTCAGGCAGGTGCCATAACCGCTGAGCCACTGCTCCAGCCCTGATGAATTCTTAATAATTTGCCTTTATAATTCTTTCATATTTAATTAATATGATTTTTCTGTGATAGTGTTCTAGCTTTTCCTATAAAATCTCTTAGATATTAGTTCTTATTATTGTCACCCCAAGCTGACAAGAACACTCAGATGATGATAAATAGAAGTAGTAACAGCAGGCAACTTTATTTTCTAAAGATAATTTTTCTAAAAATTCAATATTAACATGATAATCATTATTGGATTTGTTAAGTGCTCTTCATCTCTTATGAATATGTTTAGTTGTAGGTGGCAGTATATGTGACAAGAGTCCTATGTTTCTGGTATAAAATAAGCCTGCATATAAACTGTAGACCTCTTCCTCATGCTCCCCAAATGGCTGCTGTAAATCTAGATACTTAAGGCAGCACTCTTTCAAGAGAGAGAATGGATCAGTGAGCATTGACCTTTCTAGCAATGTAATGGGGAAAAAAGCTTTTCCTTTATTTTTTCTGTTTATGTTTTGCATCACTAGAGCTTTCAGTATTGCATCGTTCCTACACTTATGGGGTATAACCAGCTGATCATGCTTTACTTTTTAAATCGGTTACAGATACCAGTTTTCAGGTACACACTTTTGGGAGTTTTCTGCATATTTGTAATAGGTTATCTATCATTAATGCTACTGCGAACTCCCCCAATGGACTAAAAGCACAATGGAGTAACAACACAGTTATGGGTCATTATAATGTAGAAAGGAACTGCTATATGATAGTAGAAATACCCTTGAATGATAATATGACCACTCTCATTCCCTAGCACACAAAAAGAAACAGTCTGGCGATTTGGGCTCCTGTAATGCTGTGGGTTTGTCACTCTGCCCACTCTTGAAAACAAAACTTAAGAATCACTTCTCTAAGAAATGAGGCAGGAACTGAGAAGCTGTATCCAGTGTCTCACTTGTGTCTTTATTTAATATTCTTTGTATTCTAGTTGTTTATTGCTTCAACATGAAACTGAAATGAAGGCCAACATGAATTAGATTTCAGTTATCATTCTTGGCAGTCTTTGAATTTACACTTCTCTGGGCTAGAGAATATTTCTGTATATCAAGTGGAAATCAATCTCAACTGTTTTTTACATCTTTTGTTTCTGACTTGACTCAAGCTTTTATTAGCATTAGAAAAGTTACTTAATATACTCTTCTTTTTATCCACTTTCTCCTCCTCTTTTTCCTTCTTCCTGTATCAGGGATCAAACCCAGCACTTAATAGCCGAGCCACATCCCCAGCTCATTCTATTTTATTTTATTTTATTTTATTTTATTTTATTTTATTTTATTTTAAGACAGGGTGTCACTAAATTGTTTAGCGCCATGCTAGATTGGAGAGGCTAGCTTTGAACTTGCAATCCTCCTGCCTCAGCCTCTGGAGGCACTGGGAGCAAAGGCATGCACCAGTGTGCCTGGCTGTTTTCTTCTTCTCCTTCTTCTTCTTCTTCTTCTTCTTCTTCTTCTTCTTCTTCTTCTTCTTCTTCTTCTTCTTCTTCTTCCTCTTCCTCTTCCTCCTCCTCCTCCTCCTCCTTCTTCTTCTTTTCTTTTTTTAATTTTGGTATTTATTGCCAATAGAACTACTTGGGCTTGCACTTTTTCTATTTTTCCGTGTGTGTGTGTGGGGGGGGGCATTTAGAAGGTAAATGTTTATTAACTGAGTAAATTTTTAAAAAATCATAACTGGTTTAGGAATTTTCTCTTTCATCTTAAATTACATTTAGTAAGCCATGTTTCCCTACACAGCAATTTCTTTAAGTTTTCAATCATACTGACTTAAAATTTTTATATTATTTTTATTTTTGTATTTTTGTGTGCGATTCTACCTCTATATTCTTTATCAATCCCAAATTTTTGTATTTACTTTTTTTTCTCTTGACAGGATTTTCCCTTCTAGTTGTCTTTCTAAGAATCAGTATTTTTGGTTTATTGATGCTTTCATTGTATTTCTCATTTTTTTGAATTTGCCTTTTTGCCTCATTTTTTCTCCTTAATTGCTTAATTGTTCATATTTATTTTTTTAGATTGCTAAGATGCACACTATAATAGTCATTGATTTATTGCTTTTCCGTTCCAAACCTACCCTTAATTTATGTTTTCAAGAAGCTGGGCCTTATGAATATTTCTCCTTTGCCTGCTAGAAAGATCTTAAGGGGCATTATGAGAGAAAGGGGTTTCTCTTCTTGATTTTGGAGTGATTTGCTCACCAGACTCCTGGAGAATGTGTCTCATTAGTCACTGCTTGGAATGCATAGTGTCTTCAGTGCTAGGTACTGATAGGGACCAACTTTGTTCAGCTGCCTTTTGTATGATTTCTGCAGATGTTGGAATGAGTAGCAGCAACATAGAGCAAATTCATAGGCAGCCTGGGCTGGTGTCTCAGCCAAGATCCCTGTTCCTCACACCCTCCCCTCAGTCTCAAATCCACCATGCTTAGAGCTCTTGTGGGTTGGGCATCTAGTGGGATTGCTACCCAAGCTTTACCCTTAACACCTGGCCCAGAACCACTCAGCCCAAGCTGTATACAAGAAAAGTGTTAGATTCCTTCCGAGGCAGGCTTCTCTGGTGTCTGTTTCCAGGAGCACCCATAGCTGTATACTCCATTCTCTCCCCATGTCCACCCCTCACTGTCCATTCCTCCAGTGCCCACCCTTTTCACAGCCAAAGTTATACTCCAACTCCATCTGCCACCTGCCCATGAGCCTCAATCTAGATGCACTTTGGAGGGTTGTCCCTGCTTGTCTGGGAACTATGGAAAAGTTCTGGTTTGCAAATCTAGCAAATTTTCTCATATCTAATTGGTTGTCACTTCATCTTCTTTGACAAGGTTTGCACTGTCTTTTCAAGTCTATCCTTCCTTGGACACTATCTTCAAGCCCTCAGCAGATCCCCTTCAGTGTCTGCTTTCTATGAACACCTCTCCAATCCCAATGAATAATTTTTCACATCCCAATGATATCAAACTTTCCCTGATTTCTTGGTCCGTATTCAATCAGCTCACATGGATACTAAATAAAGTTCAGCATGCTTTCTAATAAAAGCATTTAAGGGTACTAATTCCCCTTTAGAAGTGAAATTTTAATATATGATACAACTCTTCTGCTATAGCTAGTGTTTCTATAATGAGAATTAGCTAATATGAGATTGGTAAATAAGAGAATTATGACAGCATAATACATACATTGCTTTAATTCATACAATTTTAAAAAGTCAATAGGGCAATATTTTAACTTATCAAACATAATGGCAATAAAACAGAAACACTAGAATACAATGTAAGTTAATACTGCTAAGTGCTGTCTGCTGTGGGTGAATACAGTACATGATACCTAGTCACTCCGTGTTCTTCTTGGAGTAGTTTAGATGGATGACCTCTCTTGAAAGTAATGAGTGATTTTTCCTCTTAATTTTGTGCATTTTACATTTGCTATAATTCACCACTCTCCCTGCTTCCTTAATGTCCTCTTCTTATGGTTGGCCTATTTTTAAAAAGAAAAATTTTAATATTTACAATAGAAATTATTTATTACAGAATAAACATGCCTTTTAAACTGTGCTACTGTTTTATTAGAATCTTTATTTTATTAGTGTGGTAGTTTCAAAATCTTTATATTTTAGGTGTTGTGCTCCTAGACTTATCTTTCTGATATACACTATCATTTTTAGTGGATGATTTTGCAGAAATCAGTTTCATGGGAGATTTTGACATAGTATTCCATACCGATCTACCAAGTCTTCTTTATTTTTCAAGTTCAAATATTTTTAATTTTCTTTAGACCAATAAGTAATTTTAAAACTACTTAGTTTCAAAAATATCTATAATCTGGGGAATTGGAGGTGTAACTCAGTGCTGGAATGCTTACCTAAGATGTGTAAGGTCCTGGATTCAGTCTTCCACATCACAAAATTTTAAAAAGTTGGGGCTGGAGCAGTAGTAGCTCAGTGGTTCAAGTGTTTGCCTGGCATGCCTGATGACCTGGTTTCAAGCCCTAGCACTGATGTGGGGTTTTTGAGATGAGGCCAGATTCTCTGCTCCCACTGGTGAATGAATGAAGAGGGCCTGGCTACAGAATTCCGTAGCCAAAGTAGCCTGTTTTCAGTGTTTGCAGCTCTTCTCAGTTAGAACTGAGAATTTGGGCTTGTTGCAGGTCTCTCAAGTCTCTGTAGCCCAAAAGTGTTAGTAGCTACTCAGCTAAGAGCTGGGATTTCCCGTGGCGCGTTGAAGCTCTTGGTGTGGAAACACACCCTGGGAATTGGTGCCGATCTTCTAGTTCCTTGTCTCATGAATTTGAAGAATAAAATCCACGGACAACCATGGAAGGAGGAGTAAAAGGAGTAGAGCTGAGTCCCAGCAAGGTGAAGTGGCACCTGGAAGTAGGACACTGTCTAAAGGAGGCCAGGCCAGGGGTTATATTGATTTGGGATATGAGCATAATTAACATTCATGCAAAGCAGGCATTGAGAAATGCATCTATCTCATTGGTTGAAATCTATGCAAAACAGGCTTTGAAAGTTAGTACCAAAGTCATTAGTTAAAATCTATGCAAGACAGGTAGCAATTCTTTCCAAGTTCCCATCTGTGTCCACCCCCATTTCTTAGTTTTCCTGCCTCAGGGACAAAGGAATTGCTCCCACAGTTGAGCCTCATGGTCATTTGCATATGAAGGTCCTGAGTAAGCCCTGTCAATCAGTCTCTACTTGCTAGCTCTTAGATGGGGGGGGGGGGGTTGTCCTGACTACCTAGCCATTTCACTATCTCTCCTGAAACTGTATCAGCACCACATACACAAACTGAATGTTTGAAAAACAAGGGCCAGATGAGAAAATAAATAAAAATTTTAAAAAGCTTTCACTTTAGTTTCCTTTCTTTATTGTTGTCTTCTAAGATTGGACCCTAGTTAGAAACTGTGGTGTGAATACTACCACATAGTATTCTATTGAGCCTCGCTTAGATGGCCTAATAAACTGGACAAATTTTATAACTGTGCTGTGTTTTTGTGGAAACTGTCTAGTCTTTGATTTCTACATTCAAAGCTCTCTCTATTAAGTGTTATAAACTGGATTATATCCCTGTCATTCCCATCTTTATGAATTCATAGGTTCTAACCCCCAACATGACTGCATTTGGTGATAGGGTTTTTTAGGAAACAATTCAGGTTAAATGAGGTCATAAAGGTAGAGTCGTAATCTGATGGGACAACTGGCATTGCAAGAAGAGATCTTTCTCCATCTGCATAGAGAAGAGTTCATGTGAGCACATGGCAAAATGGTGACAGCCTATAAACCAAGAGACCTCAGCACGAAATTTAGCTTGCTGACACCCACCTTGAATTTGATGGCAATACTGTGAGAAATACATATCTGTTATGTAAGCCACCTAGTCTGTGGCATTTTGTTAAGGCAGTATGAACATACTAATATATAAAATTTGTCACTTGCTTGAATTCTTAATTAAACACATGTATGCATATACACACATGTATATGTATATGTTTTGAACTGTAAGGTACCAAAAGTATATTAATTTTTCACGTTATTGTGGATTTGTCATCTATAAAGTTCTGTCCAGTTTTGCATTAACTAATTTGAGAAATACTAAGTGCATACCTATTTATAATTATCATAGATTCCTCCTAAAACTCTCCTCATACACTTATTTGAAATGAATCTTCTTATTCATAAAAAGGTTTTTGACCTCAGTCTGTTTTTGTCTAGCATCTGTAAAGCCACATTAACTCCCTATTAACCAGTAATTTTCTTGTATAGAATTTTCAACATTGTAATCATAGTGTAGGGGCCATTAAGTTTTACATGTATATTTTGTGGGCAATTTTATTTTTAAAATTGGTTCCTACCTTTTCTGCTTATAGTGTCAAGTCTGACATATTGTGAGTTTTCTATCTGTCCAATTTTTTTCTGTGGTTGGTTTTTCTATCCTTACCTTTTGATACTTCAAGTTTGTTTTGCTTTCATTCCATTTCCCTACATATATAGGTTTTAGAACTTGTATACTCTAAAGTTCTTAGTGACCTTTAAAATATTTTTGAAAGAGAGAATTTTATTCATTTTTCCATCTGGCCTTTGTTTTTCTGACACTTAGTTGTGTATGTTGGGATTTGAACCCTGGTCTTCACACATGCCAGGCAAATGTTCCAACTGCTGAACCACCACTCCAGCTACATTTGTGCATTTGAAACTTAACCAACTCTAAAGTTAATCAGCATCTCTACCTGTATCTACTTTCACACAGGGTCTTAGAACACTTCATTTCTGTTTTATCCCCCTGCCTTGTATGTTACTGTTGCCATGGTTTAGTTCAATCTTGGTTCATAACCCTTGAGCTGAATTACTCCTGTTGTTTTATTAGGTCAATTACTGTTTTTATGCACCTTTACCAATATTTTTGCTCAATTTTCTTTATGCAATATCAGGCCTTAATTCAATTTCCTTCTTTCTG
This sequence comes from Aplodontia rufa, assembly GCA_004027875.1. Lineage (NCBI taxonomy): Eukaryota > Metazoa > Chordata > Mammalia > Rodentia > Aplodontiidae > Aplodontia > Aplodontia rufa. The sequence goes on along the minus strand of PVKS010007832.1, from coordinate 46,211 downwards.
GAATATGTCTTTTATGTATCCTATTACCTATAAAATTCTAGATTGATAGTTATTTTCACTGAATACTTTGGAGTTATAATTTAGGTATCTTCTGTCTTTCTTGATTTTTCTCAGGAGTTTGCTTTGTTCATTTGTTCTGTTTTTCTTTTTCCTTTTTTGCAGTAATATGGATTGAACTCAGGGGTGCTCTACCACTGAGCTACATCCTTAGCACCCCTTTTTTTTGAGACAGGATCTCCCTAAGTTGCTGAGACTGGCCTCACACATGGAATTCCCCTTCCTTAGCCTCCTAAGTAGCTCCGATTATAGGCGTGCACCCCTGCTAGAGGTGAGTTTTTTTTTAATTGTAATTGATAGGATCTTCTCTTTCTCTTTGCTCTTCTTAATTTTATCATAATATATCTAGGTTTGTATTCCTGCTAATCATGCATTTTCTAAATGAATGGTTCATAACTTTTATCACTTCTTGGAAATTCTAACTCATTATTACTTTTAATCTTGCTGTTGTCCATTTAATTCCTTGAAGATTTTATTTTATTTTAAAGAGAGAGAGAAAGAGACAGAGAGAATCAATTTTTAATGAGTTTTTTGTTGCTCTGACACTTAGTTGTGTACATGAATGCTGGGGTTCGAACCCGTGTACTCGCGCATGCCGGGCAAGCACTGTAACCACTGAGCCACCGCTCCAGCCCCCTCCTTGAAGATTTTAAAAACACAATTATATATTCCAAAGTGGAGAATTTTGTTACTGATGCTCTTAAAGGCCTGTTTCAGCTAATGGTCAGTTCTCTGGATTCTCGATGGTAGTGGCTTTCATCATGGGTTTTGTACTTTTGAAGGTGACTTCACATTTGGTGAAACATCCATGAGACTCCTCTGAGACTTGTAGGAAGGTGTGTCTCTTCAGAAAGAATTTGTATATATATTTTTCCAGGTGCAATTGATTTCTACCAACATGAGTCCTACTTATAAGATCATCTGTGTAACATAAATGGTCAAGTTCAGACCTGTGCAAGAGGAAACAATGTTTTTCACTAGATCTGAGTTGAATACAGAGAATATTCCTTTTCGGTTACCTCTGTTTGTTTTGGTTTGTTCACTTTTTTGGATGGTGTAGACTTTCAGGATTTAAACTGTACATGCAGGCTTTAGTTACAATAGCTCAACTTGTGCAGGTCCCAGGTTACTTTTCATGTCTCTGTGAGACCATTAAACTTGTTCCTATTGGCTACTGAAATAGGATAATGTAGCTTCCATTCTAGTTCTTAGCTTTGTGATCTTACCTAGCTGCAGTTTTTTCCTTCAAATTTCATTGATTTGTGTGTGGGCATACATGTGTGTGTGCAAGGGCACACATGTGCCTGTGTGCTCAGTTACGAACTTAAATGATATATGTTATATGTAATCCAAAATTTCTGCTGTTTCATATTAAAACTTCTTTCATGTTACTTAGTCTTCTATGTTGTTTAGGGCAAGCTGCACCATTACTTTTTAAATACTTCTGTATTAAATTGTTATGTGGCACATGCCTAAAATCCCAGATACTCTGGCGCCTGAGGCAGGAGGATCTCAAGTTCTGAGGCCAGCCTGGTTTAGTGAGACCCTGTCTCAAAATAAAATAATAAAGTCTGGAGTTAAAACTCAGTGGTAGAGGACTTGCTCAGCTTTGAGTTAATCCCCAGCACTGGAAAAACAAAACAAAACAAAACAAAACCAAAACACAAAAGAAAAGAAAATGAAAGTTCTCATTGAAACAAGGAATGTTTACCATATTTGCCAGGAAAGAAAGATAAAAGCTAACATTTATTGGGTGGCTAAATGTAACAGACACAGAATGAATGCTTCAAACAATATTTTTTAAAAGTTTAAATATTTGGAAATTGGTATCTTAGGGAAGGAATTGTAGCCAGTATTTACACAGACAAAAAAGATACATAAATCAGGCATGACTTACAGATAATGAAGAGAAACCTTGCTCTGTATTTGAGGGGACTTGTAAAACGTGAATTGAGAGGAGAGGAGAATATTTGAGACAACATTAGTTCATTTCCTATATGGTTTCAAGTCAACCTCACTTACATTTTAAATTGTCTAATACTTAGTAGAAAGTAGTAGTGAGCCTTTGGCCAATAGCAAATATCTGAAGCATGATGGGGGTTTTCCTTTCTATTTCTCTACTCTTTGCTCAACTATTAGGAGTTATTTTTGTTCAGTTATTAAAATATGCTCTCTTCCTAAACGAGTTTTCTGGATGAGATTCCTAAATGAGAACATCTTTGCTTTGCACTACACTGTTAGATTCATCACACAGGAGACATGCCAACGCTTTATTATTCTTTAAATTCACCTTTGTTATCACATACCTAGCTAAACACTATCACAAAGTAAACCGTGAATAAATGCTGGTTGATTGGAAGGATGAGCAATTTTTTTTTCTGTTACAGTACTTTTAGAATTGGCAGATCTAGCTCTTCAGGTGGATCCTAGCAGATTTTTTAATGAATCTGAAAAGAAAGTTGGTAGCAGCATGATTCCAGTGGTTCTCTGTTTTAAGAATATATAAATAATAATTTGGAGAAAGGCAAAGATATACTGCTATGGGTTATTCTGGAGATTGAATCAAAGAGACTTTCAGTAAACAAACTATCTTAGTCATGGACAAAATGGTACACCTGAAAGAAAATGGCTTATAGAATTGGATAGACTTTGCAAAGCCAAAATGATCATTCATTTTCCTTGATGTAGCCACAAAATAAATTCTGTTTTTTCTTTAAGAAAAAAGATGGCACCCAAACTGCCCCACCCACTCTCCCCATGGCTGAACACTGTAGTCCTGACCAGCAGATGCCCAGTCAGCACCAAAGAGGATCTCCCCCTCTTAGAGCCACCACACCCATCTACCCAGTGGGCCATGGACTCTGGTACTTACTGGCAGATGCTATGACAGCCCCAAAGAGGACCTGCCAGACTGAAGCCACCCTACCCACTCTTCTGGGCCATTCTGGTCCTGGGCTGGCAGATGCTCAGGACATCCCTGAGAAGGACCCCCACTGAGAACCAGCCACCCACCCACCTGCTGAGTGGGTCCAGGGATCCCCAGTAATGAGCCAGCCAGGTCACCCAGAGGACCTCTGCCTAGAGCCATCCAGAGCTGCCCTGCATAGTGAATACCCTCCAGGTCCAGATATATTGGGCCTGTCCCTGCCTCCAAGATCTCAGGTTGTAGAGGTGCACAGGCAGCTATACTCTAGCCTGCTGTGCACTTCCAGGACCCCAGGAAACAGTGATACACCCCTGCAGCTGCACTTCAACATTCAGCAGGCAGACTTACACCCCCAAATGGGCAACAGATACAAGCACTGGAGACTTAGTACAAAAGGTGCTAAAAATGAAGCTCCAGGCAGAAGCATATTTCTGGAAGAAGGTGGTCATCAGAGGGTTGGTGTCTGACCCAACACTTTGACCTTGAGGAACCACCTGAAAACCTGCCTTGCTTCAGTACAGGGAACCTCAAATCAAAGATCCAGAAGAAGATTATCAAAAATCAGTAATCAAAATAGAAAAGCTTCACCACAAACCCACAACTCCCCAACCAAGGTGCCCATGGACAGGAAAGGGGTGAAAACCTAGACAAAAAATTATTAATAACATATTAACGTGATTACTAAAAGGAACAATGAACTAAAAGAAGACTTAGCAAAGAGACTAGGTAAGAAAACTCAAGAGATGAAAAACTATTATCAAAGAAATAGACACACTTTTAAAAAAGAAAGTAACAGAACTAAAATCTTCAGTCATTCACATCAGAAGAATGATGGAAGAATTTCATAATAGACTAACTTCTATAGAAAAACAGAACCTCAGCTCTTGAAGAAAGTACTTCTATCAATGAGGATAGGCTGAGTAAATGTGAGTATACAGATGACAAAATAATAATAATAATAACTCACAGAGCATGAGCAGAATTTTCAAAATGTCTAGGATAAAATCAGAAGAAACAAAAACTAAGAATAATTGGGATACAAGAAGAAATTGAAACACAAACAAATGGCATAAAGAACATTCTCAACAAAATAGTTAAAGAAAAAATTTCCCATATTAAAATAGATTCAAATATGCTCATCCAGGAAGCTTATAGTATACCCATAGGCCAAATCAAAGGGGAAGCTCACGGAGACACATCATATTCAAAATGTATAATAGGGAAATCAACGAAAGTATATTGAAACCTGCAAGAGAGAAATGCCAAATCACATTTAGATGCAAAACAAAAAGTATCACCTCAGATTTTTCAACTCAGACCCCAGAAGCAAGAAGATCCTGGAATGAGGTATCTCAATTTCTGAATGACCAGAACCTGCAGCCCAGAATACTATACACAGCAAAACTCAGCTTCAAATTTGATGGGGAAATAAGAACATTTCACGATAAGATCAAACTTGCAGCATTCATGAACAGAAAACCAGCATTACAAACAATTCTCAAACATAAACTCCAGATAGAAGAAGAAGCAAACAATTCTCAAAACCCACAGATGGAATTCAATAAGAGTGCACACTATTAAAAAGACAACCAAGACAGCAGACAAGTCACTAATAAAACATAATGTCTATGAACCATAACTACATAATTATCCTAACACTGAATGTGAATGATCTCAATGCACCAATCAAAAGCCACAGATAAGCAGATTGGATAAAAAAATATAATTCAACATTTTTCTGCTTATAGGAGACCCATCTTATAGCTAAAGAAATCTACAGATTGAAAGCAAAAGGATGGAAAAAATATCTACCATGTTTATGGCCCAAGGAAGCAAGCAGATGTTGCAATATTTGTATCGAACAAAGTAGATTTCAACTAAAATTTAATCATAAGGGCTGGAGCAGTGGCTCAGTGGTTACGGCGCTTGCCTGGCATGTGCAAGTACATGGGTTCAAACCCCAGCACCCATGTACACAACTCAATGTCAGAGCAACAAAAGCCATGTGAAAAACTCAATAAAAATTGATTCTCTCTGTCTCTGTATCTCTCTCTTTCACTGTCCTTCTCTCTTAAAAAAATTTAATCATAAGAGATAAAGAAGGCTTCTACATCATAGTAAAGAGAATAATACATCAAGAAGATAAAACCATAGTAAATATTTATGTTCCAAACACCAATGCTCCCAAGTATGTGGAAAAAATAATCAGATCATCAAAGCAAATAAATAAATAAATAAAGAGATCTCCATTCTAAACAACTCCATAAATAAATGGACTTAACAGACATCTATAGAATAGTCCACCCCAAACTGGCTGAGTATACCTTCCTCTCAATAGCACATAGTTCCTACTTCAAAATGGAACACATTATAGTTCACAAAGGAAATCTCAGCAAATACAGAAAAGTAGATATTAATCTATGTATCCTAGTAGACCATAATGCTATGATCCTAGCAATTAAGAGCAAAAATTAAAACAGAAAATACATATGTACATAGAGATTGGATAATAGCCTCTTAAATGAAGAATGGATCCAAGAAGACAAGAGAGAAGAAATTTTTGGAACCTCTGGGGCAGTGTGAAAGCATTCTTAAGGGGAAACTTTATACCATTGAATGTCAACATTAAAAATCCGGAGAGATCACAAATAAATAAGCTTATGCTGCACCTCAAATCCCCACAAAAGTAAGAATAATCTAATCCCAAAGTAAGCAGCATACAGGAAATAATCAAGATTAGAGCTGAAATCAATGAATTATAAAATAAATAAATAATAAAAAGAATCAGTGAAACAGAGCTCCTTCTTCAAAAAACTCAATAAAATTTACCTATCCCTAGCCAATCACACTAAAAGAAGGAGGGAAATGAAGCAAATCAACAAAATTGCCAATGAAAAGGGAGTGATCATCACTGACTTTATGGAAATCCAAAGAAAATCAAAATCTATTTTTAAAAATAATATTCCTCTAAGTGAAATAATCTGGAAGATATGTACAAATTTATGGACACATGCAACATCTCCAAATTGATGCAGGATGAAATTGAAATCCTAACATGTCCAACAATAGGCACTGAAATCTATATAGCAATTAAAAGCCTTCCAAAGATGAAAAGCCCAGGACCTGATGGATTCTCCACAAGTATGAAGAGGAGCTAACATTTCTCCTTGTTAAGCTGTTCCAATAAATTGAGAAGGAGGGAGCTCTCACGAGTACTTTTTATGAGGTAACCATAACTCTAATACCAAAACTTAACAAAGACACATCAAAAAAAGAAAACTACTGGCCAATATCCCTGATGAACGTAGACACAAAAATTCTCAATAAAGTTCTACCAAACTGCATTGAAAAACACATCACAATCAAGTGGGCTTCATTCCAGGGATGCAAGGTTGGTTCAACATATACAAATCTAGAGATGTGATTCATCACTTAAACAGACTTAAGGACAAAAATCATTGGATCCTCTCAATTGATGCAGAAAAGGACTTCAAAAACATCCAGCACTCATTTACATTCAAAACTCTGGAGAAGATAGGGATTTAAGGAACTTAACTATGTAGAGGCCATGTATGACAAACATTCAGCTAGTATAATATGAAAGAGAGAAAAGCTGAAAGCATTTCCACTGAATTTGGGAACAAGACAAGGCTGCCCACTCTCACCACTTTTATTCAATATAATCCTCAAGACCCTAGCCAGAGCAATCAGGCAAGAAAAGGAAATCAAAGGGATACAAATAGGAAGAGAGAAATTCAGACTATCCTTTTTTGCTGATGACATGATCCTACATCTGGAAGACCCAAAAAACTCCACCAGAAAACTTCTTGAGCTTATAAACAGATTTAGCAAAATTGCAGGCTACAAAATCAACACCCATAAATCAATAGCTTTCCTATATGCCAACAATGTTAGGGCAGAAGAAGAAATCAGGAAATTAGTCCCATTCACAATATCTTCAAAAGAAATAAAATCTTGGGAATTAGTCTAACATGTGAAGTAAATGACCTCTACAGTGAAAATTATTGAACATTGAAGAAACAAACTGAAGAAGACCTGAGAAGTTAAAAAGATGTTCTATGTTCTTGGTTGGGCAGAATTATCATAATTAAAATGCTAAAATGGCCATTTTGACAAAATTGCTCTACAAATTCAATGTAATTTCCATCAAGATAGAAATGTCATTTTTTTTTTAGAAAGAGAGAGGAAGGACAGTGAGAGAGAGAAAGAATCAATAATTTAATTTAGCTTTTCATGTGACCTTAGTTGCTCTGATACTTCATTGTGTACATGGTGAGGGGCTTGAACACATGTCCTGCATTCCAGGCAAGTGCAGTATCTGCTCAGCCACTGCTCTGGCCCCAGAAATGTCATTCTTTACAGATATATGAAAATTAATCCTCAAATTCATTTGGAACTAGAAGAAACCCAGAATAGTCGAAACATTTTACCTTACTCCAGTCAGATTAGCAAAAATGAAAAATATAAACAATAACAGACCCTGGAAGGGTTGTGGGGAGATAGGAACACTAGCACACTGCTGGTAGAACTACAGACTGGTGTTGCTGCTCTGGAAAGCAGTGAGGAGGCTCCTCAAAAAATTAGGGATGTATGAACCTACCAAGCTATCCCTCTTCTGGGTATTTTCCCAGAAGAGCTAGAATCAGCAAATTATAGTGGCACAGAAAAATTAATGTTCATGCCAGCGCTATCTACAATCGCTAAATTATGAAATCAACCCAGATGCTCCTCAGTGGATGAATGGTTACAAAAACTGTGGTATATATACAACGGAGTTCTACGCAGCTATTAGACACAACAATATTACAGCCTTTGAAGGTAAATGGAGGGCAATGGAATAAATTATGCTGCTTCAAATTAGCCAAACCCAGAGACTCAAGGGTCCAATGCTTTCCTTTATTTGTAGAGGCTATAGAGCAAAACCCAGGCTTTGGTGAAAGGTAAAGCTCATGTACTAGACTTGCCAAAGTTGAAGTGAAATCTTATCTGATACCATGTCCAAGATCAGTACAACTTTATCAATTCTAACTTTAGATCCTTAACATCCATGTGTGGATAATTGGTAGCTTTATCTATTTTCCAAATTCTTGGTATAAAATGATGGGAAAAATGATTTCTGCAGTGCATGTAGAAATGGCAAACAAAATACAGGTTTTATATAATAAATGCTATTCTTACAGGAAGCACAAACTTGGAATCACTTCCTTGGAAAAAACTGAGCTGTTCAGGCAGCTAGTTTGGCAGCCTCCAGGTCAAGTAGAAGGATCTTCCCTAGCCATGGTCATCTATGGCTATGTTGGACACAATCACTGGAGAAGACACTCTAAGTGGAAAGAAATCATGAGCAAGAACCTTCCAAAACCTCTAGGAAAGTTTCTGATAGTTCATCATGGTAGGAGTTCACAGGCCTCTGTCCCGCTTTGAGATTCTAAGTTCTTTGAGGGTGGTGACTATGTTTTATCTCCAACATGAAGCACTATGGTAGGCACAAAATTAGCACTTAATAAATGTTTGCTGAAAGAATTTGACAATGGATGGCTGAGTAAAGTGAATACACAGCTAGGCAGACTCCTGGGATATGATTTGGTGCTGCTGTATTTTCTGAAAAATAAGTTTGTATTTTCTGAAAAATAAGTTTCTAAATGAGGAAAAGAGAAGGTCACAAAAATTATTTTATTTAATATAACTTTCCCATGTTTGGTTTTACATAAAATTAAATTTTTTTCTGAGATAACAAGTTAATAGTATGATCTTACAGAAAAATCCAAATCAGATGTTTCCTATATGTAAAAATCTTGAATATTTTGAATTATCTTATAGAAATATGTTTACATATTATTCTCAAGTCAATGAAATATTTGATATCATCTAAAATATAATCACTTACACTTCCATGGGGCTACTTGATTTGGTTGGTGTTTTTCAAATTATTTTCTTTTTCCTTGTTTGTAGGGAGCTATAAATCATTTGCCTATTTACAAATACTATACACATGTTGCTTACTTATTCATTATTCTCTCTAAAAAGATTGAAAACATTGTATCTCCATTATTTTAATAAATCTACACCTTGGGAAAAGAGGCTGAATGTTGAATTGAATGACTTTCATACAATTGTCACTTTAATGTGGTTCTCTTTTGGGTTCTTAACAATTATAAGGTCCACTGGAATGTCAGTAATGTTTATAAAACTGTTTTCCAGTCTTTTGTGAGTATAATTTCTACTAATTTTTTGAGTTATTCCTTGTTTGTGAAACAAACTTTCAAACAGCATTCTCCAAACTTCAATTATTTCTGAATTACCTGGATGTTTTTTGCAAGATCCTAGAAACTGCTGTTAATTTAATATTTTTCTTAAAATCAATTCACATTTTTACTTCAATACTATATTTAAGATATCTTTTCTTCTTATAAAAATGTGAAGTTGATATTAAATTCTAGGTAGATGTTATTGCCTGCTAAACTAAAGGAGCTTGAGATTTGATTTTTATTATGAAAAACTAAAGGCTAGCTCATGGTTGAGAGATGTTAAATGGTTTTAACTTAAATTGAGATTTCTTTGACATTGGGAGGTTTGAACAGAAACAAAATAATATTCTTGTTATGAATTAATATTAGTTTTACCATATTCTATTAGAAAATTTTCACTGTTACCTAAAGTCACGTCTCTACCACCAACATTGTTTCTGTTCCTAAATTTTAGAAAATATCATTATAAAGGAATATCCTCAGTATGCATTGTATAGTGTTTCAAATTGTGTGTGTATTATATAGTTAAAAGAGATAAAAAACTTAGAATTTACATACATGCAAAAATATCCTTATAGAGATAGGTTTTCAAATAGAATTTTATTTATACTATATTTAATATAATATTTTCCTCAAATTTCTGATTTAACTGATAGTTTTTCACTATCCGGTTCATAGAGATATAGTCCCATGTCAGGAAAAATAAATATCTGCCCATTTTCAAGACAGACAACAAAATTAAAGTTGGTTTTAATTCTTTTTTTTTTTCAGTTTTTGCCCTTGGGTCTCTCTTGTCCCCTCTTGTTTGGCCTAGATCCTAGAATGCTCTTCATCCAACAGCTAGAATGATCTTCTATAAAAATCACATAAAAATGTTGGCTATGATTGAAAACTTTTCTGGGCTTTTCTGTGAAGCTTAGGATAAAATTCCAAGTGCCTGTTTCAATCTGATAATATTCTGCATTCCAGCTCCTCTTAATCTCCCAATGCCCCTGTCCCTTTAGTGACATGGTGGAGGCACATTAGCCTGTTTGGTTTTTTTATGCATACCAGGCTCCCCTGCTCCCCGCATTGTTTTTTTTTTTTTTTCACTAGCTCTTTTTCTATTTTTTACAAGCAAATCACTTTTTCATCTGGTATTATCCACCTGCTTCCTCCTTAGTCTTTCACTTCCCTATCAGACTCTAAACTCTATGAGGACAGGGCACATAGTTATTGATTTCAATTTACATTGCATACCCAATCCCCATATCATCCTTGGAACATGGAAGTATTCAGTAGATATATACTGAGTAAATGAATCCCCTTTAAAGAGTTGTATTATTTGCTTCGTAGGTGGCTGTGATATAATCTCACTTTTAAATAATTACTTCGTTAAGAAAGGAGTTTGTGCTGTGTTCAGTATTCAGAAAGAGTAAATGATTGAATCCATAACTTCCCCCAAGTTTGTAATAGTGCTTAAAACTAATTGTAGTGACTGAGCATACAGAACAGCATAAACATCATAGATATATGGGTTTGTAGCAAGGCAGCAATACTGTTTTAAATATTCTTCTAATGATCTCCTTATAATTATGAACCCCCAAGAAGAGCTTCAGCTGCTTTCTGTGTTTGAAAATCTGCTGAACTATGCTTAATTCTTTTGCATTGGTTCATCTAGAAACTCTTGAATTGTTTTTTGCCTAATGAGAATTGCATTTCCATTTAGGGAAGAAACAGCCATTGTGATACATTTATAGGTGTGAACACCAGCTGCTTGTGGAAATTTCAATTCAATATTCAACATGATATTACAAAAGAATAAATAATACTTTGCACCCATGTTTTCAACACTTGAACCTGAACTTAGTACTGATTTACTATGGAAAATTTAAGTAGTTGGTCAAAGTTTTTATGTATATGTTACTTCCTTCATAAACTGAGTTTATATATTTATATAATAATATATTATTAGTAGCATAATTATTATATAATAATATATTATATTACATTGTTATAATAATATAATATATAATAATATATTACAAAAATATAATATAATATAAATATATAAACAGGTTTTGGGTTTTATTTTCTGTTTTCATCAGCATGCAAATTCTTTTTTTTATTAGTTCAACAGTCTCACTTATTGAAAGGATTCATTGTTACACATTCATTCATGCCTACATAATGACAAAGTAACTTAAATCCAACCCTTGTCCATGATGTGCCCCCTTCACTTCTTCCCCAATCTCTTATCTCCTCTGTAACTCCCCCAGGTTTCAGATATAAATGACCATATGCATATATATTAATTTTTGAAATTTCTAGATTTATATGCCTGCCTGAGTATAATTTGGCTTCCCTCACCCTTTCCTCTCCCCCTTTATAGCTATAGTTCCCTAACATTATGTGTTACTTCGAATTTGGTGGGTCTACTAATTAAACTTGACTAACTTTCAATCTATCCTAGGTTTTACTCTAGCTTCCACATTTGAGAGAAAACATTCAACCCTTAAGTCTCTATGTTTGGCTTTTTTCACTCAGCATGATTTTTTCCATTTCCATTCATTTGCCTGCAAAAGCAATGATATCATTCTTTCTGAGCAGAACTCCATTGTGTATATATACCACAGTTTTTGGATCTATTCATCCAGTGAAGGGCATCTAGGTTGATTCCATAATTTAGCTATCGCAAATTGAGCTGCTATAAACATTGCTGTAGCTGTGTTGCTGCAATATGCTGATTCTAGCTCTTCTGGGAAAATACCTAGGAGTGAGATAGCTGGGTCATATGGTGGTTCTGTCCCTAATTTTTCACACACACACACACACACACACACACACACACACACATTTGTTTTCTTATCCAGTTTCCACAGGAGCCTGATTTAACATTTTTAGACAACACCTTCAGATACCTACAATGAATGCTTTTGTAGAACATACATACACATTTAAAAAATTATGCTGTATGTATAATTGTGGCACATACTGACAGCTGACCACTAGCAATTTGATTATTCCACCCATACTGTCAGTTTTTGCTCTATAGAAGCTATCCCTCTAAGAACTATATTTCCCAGCCTCTTTTCCTTGTACCTACGTAGATTCTGTGGTTCTTTGATTAATGGAATAAGTGCAGGAAGAGATAATGCAGGATAAGTTATCCTCAGTGGTATTTTTTTCTTTTTTTTGCTCAGGAGTTCTACCTAGATGGTGGAGCCAAACTTGAAATCTGAGGTCCCCAAATCACTCAGGAGATAAGTTGTCAGTTGTCCCAGTAAGCCACTCAGCAGGAATATTAACTTTGGACTTCAAGTAAGAAATAAACTTTCATTTTGTTAGGCCATTGGGATTCTGGGTTTGTTTGTTATAGTACTTCAATAGTTGCAATATTTACCTAATGAACAGAATGTAAACTTATCATGCATATTTTATAAATATGTATATATGTGTACTTACATTATTACAGACCTAATTTATCACTAATTTTATAAATGAGGAATTTGAGGGGAAAAGGTTTTGAAGGGTAAAGCAAATACACTAGTACATAGCTAAGTTAAATACAAAGCTTTATCTACTATAGTTGGAGTCAAAGAATATGACCCTGAGGTCAAATTGGGCCCATTGCCTGTCTTTGTAAATAAAGATTTATTAGAACACAGTCACACCCATTTATTTATATATTATTTCAGACTGCTTTTCTGCTACAACAGCAGAGTTAACTAGTTGTCACAGAGTCTATATGACTGGTAAAGTTTGAAATATTTACTGTGCAGCTTTTTACACAAAAAATTGGCTGATCTGTGAATTAAACTATATTCCCACTGATTCTCCCAAGTTAACTTTGCTTTGGGATATAATAAAAAGATAAGTTCTAATTTTTTAATGATAGTTTCCAAAGAATTTTTGGTATACATAGTTCATACTTTCCATAATTTATTCTGTAATTCTGGTATATTATGGATTGAATTTATTTTGCTAGTTGACCTGAGGATATAGCACCATAGAAATCATTGTGAGTCTGGCAAAATGCATTCAGGCAACCACCTAAAATTGCATTTTAAAATAGAGCAGATTTTGGATTGCCTTCACATGCTGTTTTCATCATGAAGACTTTATTTTTAGAGAGTGATTAAGACTGGGTAGGGTCAGTGTTTTCACTAACACCATGACAGCTACCATGACAGAACATGTTGGAAATTTCATCTGTAAATTCTTTGACATCATGATGGTGTGAGGAAAACATTCTTTGTTCTATCCTTTTAATATGAATAAGAAAATTTAGAACCACCCCTACATCAAGGCAAAATGTTCAAGGTAAAATCCTTCATAATTATGAAGTTAGTTGACTCTGCCATTCCTCTTTTACTTTACTTTTTTCAAAGTATTTTTCTTAGGTCCACCAAAGACAGCTAAAATTATACGCTCTTATGTATGGTATAACATTGACTTTAAATCATTCCTTAGTTCACATTTTTATCTTCACTTTAGACAACTAGTTTCAAATGGTGGCGAAATGATGACTTTTGCAATTAATGTGAATCAGTTACTGTGAGCTTCTTTCATTTGGCAAATTCATGCCTAAAATATTAATAACACTTTCAGAGAGTATAAGTAAAATCATATATTGTCATTACTAATCCATATGTGAACAGTAACACGAGGGCAATTTTAGAGATTTCTGGCTTTAGCTAATACACGTCATACTTGTAAATACTAAATTCACCAAATTTTAAAAACATAAGACATCAAACTATGGATAAGTAATATTGTAATGGTTGATCTGGATTGTCAACTTGATTGGACTAAGAGTTCCCTAGGATGAAGAGACTTCTGGCTGGGTCCATGTTGTTGTTTCCAGAGATGATGGGCATGTGGGACAGAAAATTGAGCAGGGGAGACCTACTCTGATTGTGAGTGGCACTGTCCAATAGGTTGGCAGCCCAGATGGAACAAAATACAGGAGAAAGAAAAAGCCCTTGTACATGCAAGTTTGATTTTTCCTGAGGACATTGGACTACTACTGTTCCAACATGACTCTGACCAGTGATTCTCCAGGTAATACCCAGGTCTTCAGCCTTGGACAGGGGATGCATCATTGTTCTGATATCTTAACATCTTGGACTGAGCAGCCACAGGTGCCTCTGTCTCTTCAGCCAACAGATGGTCATTATCGGACTATCCATTTTCTTATCATGTAAGCCAATCTAATAAGTCCACTTTTATAATCATACTTTTATATATCCTGTTATTTCTGTTCCTCTGGAGAATCCTGACTAATACAAATATTCTTTGCCTTGGTGTTTAATTACTTGTTTAATAAAAATCCAGCCTTGGGTGAAAGGTAATCAAGCTCTTGTTCTAGACCCACCAAAGGCATTGCAGCATATGATCTAAGGAAACTATAGATATGTATAGAGGGAGGGGGAAGGAGGGAGGGAGGGATGATGGGGAGGGATCTAGGGAGACAATCAACAGTGTGGCATACTCTTTACCCTCCCCTGCCCCTGAGAAAGCCAAATAATACTTATGCAATCATTTAAAGCTGGAAAATTCATAATCTTGTGTATATATATGTATATATATATATATATATATATATATATACTCACACTTACATTTATAGCTGTTGCAGAGGGAAATATAGAAAATATAGAAGAATTAAGAGAGAGACTGGATGGTGGGCAATATAGGGATGACTGTGAATTAGAATCAAATGCATATCATATTGTTACCTTATATACATTTATGATTATACAGCAACTCAATTCCTTAACAAAAAATATATAATTATACAGAAATTTTCCATTGGTCTTGGATGTTTTTGCCTTATTATTTGGGGAGGTTCTCTCCTTCCTTTTAAAATTTGCTAGTGTTATTCTTCCTGTTTCATAAGAATGAATGTTTCTCTTAAGTTTCCAAGGCCAACCTTAAGCATTTACCTTTGTTTTTTTTTGAGCAAATATATGACTTTTAAATTTGATTATAACCTACCTAACATTTGAGCAAGCAGTTTTATTGATGATGGAAAATCTAATTTTACCAGTTTAGGCTAACATAATTCTATTCATTTCTAGAGTAAAATTTAGCCTTTTAATATAAATATTCATTTGTATTTTTTCATTGTTTGGAGAAGGGTGTTTGTCCTTAATTATTTCTCTGTTGGCATAAGCTGCTGGTATAATTTATCATCTATTCTCTTGTTCTTTCCTTATCAATTTTGTCCACCACTACATCAAAGGCTGGTTAATATGAAACTAATGTGCCAGGTGCAGTGATGCCCACCTAGAAACCAAGAGACTCTGGAGGCTAAGGCAGAAAGATCACAAATTGGAGACCAGCCGCAGTAATTTAGCTGCACCCTAGTTCCAAACAAACAAAATAAAACTAAAGGACAGTGGATGTGGCTCAGTGGTAAAATGCCCCTGGATTCAATCTCCAGTATCAAAACAAAACAACAACAAAAAGAAACAAATGAAACTTACCCATTCAAATCCCTTACCTTTCAGGCGTCATCTGAGGTCTAGGAGGAGGCTAAGTTATATATTAAATGGTTAAATACTTTTTGTTGAATTTTAAAAAGTAAGACAGTTAACTGCAAGCTCTTAAGACCACTCTTTCCATATTGACTTTTTATCCATCAGGTTGTTCCTAGTATCTGACTGGTTCTCTGGAGCAGCTGTTATTACTGTTTTCAAATTCACGGAAGGAAAGTTGAATTGGGGATGCCTTTTTGGGAGGCTTAGTTGGCTTCATTCATATTGTTGCTGCCACTTACCATCATGGTGTAAGGATTGGTTTTACTAATATTATCACTACCCACTTTTCATTGTAATAATGAACTGCAGAGCCAAAAGTTGCGTTAGGATATAAACATTTCCTACAGCACTACAGACACATGAGAAATAAAAGAAGAAAGAAAACTTGGTTTCATTTTCATGTGTCATGGTTTGATTTTTCTTTTTATTCATCCTGCCAAAGTTTTACTGAATTTCTTTAATCTTACTTTGACTTTTTTTTTAATCAATTGTGAAAAAATGTCATTTCTTTCAAGGTTTTTTTTTTCTGCCTTCTCCTCTTCACTCTCCTTCTGGGATACCTATACGTGTTTTAGATCTCTTGATACTGTGACATAGGTAATTAAATTTCTGTTTACTTTTTCTTAGCATTTTCCCTTTCTCTTATCAGCTGGAATGATTTTATTATCATATTATCAGGCTAACTTATTTTTGCATTGGGTAATCTTCTGTTCCAATCATTTGTAAATTTTCCTTTGAGATACTGTATTATCAGCCCTAGAAGT
Organism: Aplodontia rufa; assembly: GCA_004027875.1. NCBI lineage: Eukaryota > Metazoa > Chordata > Mammalia > Rodentia > Aplodontiidae > Aplodontia > Aplodontia rufa. The sequence continues at coordinate 29,671 of PVKS010007832.1, read as the reverse complement.
TTCATTTGTTTCTCTTTTGTATTCTGCTGCTCTCATGGTTTGTCTGCTTTCCTATTTTCCTATTAATCCTTCACCAGTTTAATAATGAATTTTAATGTTATTTTATATTAACTCTATCACCTCTGTCATTTCAGGGTCTGATTTATTGATTGGTTTTTCTTCTGGCTTTGGCTCATATTTACCTATTCTTCACACATCTAGTTATTTTGTATTAGATACTGGATATTGTTACTATTAAGTTATTGGTTGTCTGGATTTTTTTTCTTTTAAAGAATATTGAAAAGATTTTGAAATATTGAAATACTTATAAATGGAAGGATGGAATTAACAGAGTTATATTATACAAAAGATTACTCATGTATTGGTAAGAAAAGAAAGGCAAAGAGAATAATGACCAGCTATTATTGAGAGTTCTGACAGTAAAGACAGAAGTTTGGGTGGAGAGAAAAGACAGAATTGAGAGATATCTGAAAGACTGACGTTTCTACTTTAATGACCTGTTTTCCAACCTATGTGAATCTTCCTTACCAGCTGTTATAAATTTCTGCACAATTGTCCTTCAATGCACTATATCCTCTTTAAGAATAAGAACATCACTTATTCATGATCTTTCTACACAATTAAAAAATAAAATATATTTGAAGTGATCTTTTGAGTGAACAAAAAAAAGTTAACAGTGAGAAATTGAGATTATTTAGAGGTATATGTGATAGAATTATATAGGTCTTCCTTAGGAAGAACTAGGTTCTGTTGATTTTTTTTTTTTTTTTGTGGAACAAGGTGGTGTGTGTGCGTGTGCGTGTGCGTGTGTGTGTGTGTGTGTGTGTAGACAAAGAGTACACTTTTATTTTTCATACTGGGGACTGAAATCAATTCTTTAATATTCCCCAAGGCTCATATAATTGATGTGTACAAAATACAGACTACATCATGCTAAATCAAGCATTGTAACCCTTGGAGAAGACTAGAAATCACATAAGTCCAGAGTAAAAGCTTCATGTGGAAAGGGGTAGAGCTAAACTCATTTTTTTGCTCTTCTGAGGGTGCCTGATGAGATATTCGTAGTATCAGGAAAGATTGGCTCATTTCTTTTTTTCCAGGCCAGCACAGAAGGACAGCTCTCTTCCTCTTCCCAGAGAAACTCTCCTACAAAGACAACAAGAAAGGAGTGTCTTTTTGTACAAATGTGAGAGGGAGGACTTTGAAAAGCTAATGTGACTCTAAGAGGGTAGAAAAGAGAAAAGGGAAGCTTAAGCTCAAATCCAAAGAGACTCCACTTTTGTTTCTTGATCCTCCATAGCTTCTTCTACAGAAAGAGCTGGACACTGAAGGAGTTTCTTAGGGAGTCCTCACCCTAGTGGCAGGGTCATGTACTAGAATCACCACAGATGACATTTACATCCCTAAGAAGGATGCCCTCGGCACCACCTTGGCCCAGCTTTGAGTTCTCCCACACTTTATAATAAATAGAACATTTGCCCACAGATTTTACTTTACTCTAATGTCTTAATGATCTTCCCCCAGTGCCTCTGATAGACTTAAACATAATAGAAACCAATTTTGACTCTAATTCAATGTTCTCTGTAGGAGAGGATGACTGAAGTTTAATTACAATTCTTTTATACCAAATATGTGTGCACTCTCCAGCATTTGATGTGACTCCTCCAAAATTTCCATCTCGAAATCAGCCTATCAGTAGACCAGTCACACTCAACCCAGTTAATTATAATGGAATGTGATGGTTTGGGGCTGTAATCCAAACAGCACTGTGGCATCTACAAAAACAAGCTTCTAAAAAACTAATATGCCCAGGGCCTTTGTGTTATTTCAAATGTTTTTTTTTAATTTTGTTTTGTCTTTCTCCCTTATGAAAACATACTGAAGAGGGACTAATAAAAAATGTTGGTTATATAGTCTTTTTTCCTGTATGCAATCCATTTCATTGCCTCTTATCTTCTCTCTCTCTGTAAACAGCTGGGGATAAAACTCACAGTTCCTCTGAGATCCAGAAGCTCAAAACATTCTAGTGCATGATGAATTTAAAATATGTCCACTGTTATTTAAAAAAATAAATTTCCTCCATATAATTTACTTTTGGAAGAGTGCACATGATGGACTTTGTATCAAAGGCCATAACGGGGCTTTGTGTTTATTTTCCTTCTCCTAAATCACAGACCTGAGTGATGCATACTGAAGAATAAATTGTATTTCAATGATTAAACTTGGTACTTTGTAGATGATGATGTAGGTCTCATATACATGTTTGTGCAACAGGGTGCTTATGGCCATGTTCCCCCAACAACACATTGCAGTGGACGCAACAGAGAAGGCAGAAACAGGTGCCAGATGAACGGACATGTTTGTGAATGTTACAACTTTCAGAGGTGCAGCAAAGATGAAAAGCTTCTAGATCCTGGATTTATTTTGAAATGGACAAAATTGTATTTCTGGAGCGGGTCTGGTAGAGGGACAGTACAAACATAAAAATATTATGATGAGCCGCTTAGAACTGAAGGTGGGAATGAAGGTGAGGTGTGCAAAAGGTAACCAACAAAGCACCTCCGAGGAAGGTGGGTCTAGGTACCTAAAAAGCGCTTATTTTGCTTCTGCATGAGAAATTTTCAAAAAAGCTGAATTTTCCAGGAAAATAAAGGACAGGCTAAGCACTTGGAAGTGCTCTTCTACATCTCTTTCTCTCATTGGGCTGTTTTATTTTTCAATGCATATTTAAGGAATACTTGAATCCAGTTCTGTTGATGTACAGTCTTGTGCTGGATTCTGGTGCCCACAAGGCCAGCTGTACCAGGTGCAGAGTAAGGAACACTTTAGCCCGATTAAGGACTTTGATTCTAGTTGCAAAGATGGACGCAGAAGCAAAATTATTTTCTCTTCGGATGATTTTACTTATATAAAGAGACCAAAATCAGTAGTGTAGAAAATGCACAGCAATGCTCCCTTCCTTCCACAATGTGATTGGAGAATGTGGACAGTCCCTAGGTAGAGAGTAGAGTAGAATGCTGCTCTGGACACAGCTCTGAAAGAAATTCTGTGCGGTAGGACATAGGGATGGGAAAAAGACCAATAAGTCGGTCTTTTTTAAATGAAGGGACTACAGATTATTGATATGAGTGATTCAATAATTAAATGTTGGTAAGATTTGATTCAAGCTAATGAAAGTATTCTGGTCCAATTAACTTATCACAGGTAGGCTCATGCCATTATTTTGATATGGTAAAACCTGAAATTCATCCTAAGGTTGACATTTTTTCATAATTTTTTTTTGTAAATTTTTTTGCCCTTTATTAACTCCATGAACTAAAATTATGATGAAAATCTTAATTTTAATGTAGACACTGTAATATATTAACATAAAAATTTATATTTTTATTGAGAATAAAACATAGATTAATATATATTTTAAGTGTGTATATATATAATATATACTTGTTATATGAGATTTGAAGTAATATAAAATAAGATTTCTAAAGAAATATATTGCACTTTGGCAGAGGTGTATGTTTAATTTTGGCCTTAGATACAAGGTACTGTAATTTTTAAAGTAAATAGCTACAATTAAATTTAATTTTCCAATCACTGTATAGGAAAATTAAGTGATGTAGTTACATACACAGAATTAGTTGATTATATTAATGTTATTATGATAAATGTAGATAGAAATATATAGATGTGTTTTGTACTTTAATCTTTCAGAATGTGCACTTTTAGTCTACAATTCAAGCATTGCAGTTACAGTTAATGAAGTCATAAAATGATATGCAAATTGTTTCACCTTTTCCCTTACTTAAAGGGAGGGAAAATTGCTTAAGGAATAAATTTTAGGAAGGACATCAAGAAACATCTTATGTAATTTTTTTTGGCTTTATGTTTTTCTTTGTCTCCTTTGCTAATCCTCATGTGAGATGAATGAAAGGAGTTCCCTGGAAGAGCAAGCAGACAGGACAGCATGAAGGGCTTGTGAGGCTGGATTGGGTCCCCAAATGCCTCTCCCCTTGACCTGTCATTCTCATTAGAAATTTATTCCTTTGGGTTCTAAAGATTTAACCTAGGAGAGAAAACTTATTGAAATGCAGATATTCTGGGAGAAATGGCATATTAAAATATAATCTACTGATATTTTCTTTGCAATTATTTAACTATAAGGTGAGAAAAGAAGTGAAACAGAGAACTGATTTTAGAGATGGAGCATGAGAGCAATAATCTACAGGAAAGGTTGCTGGTGCCACCGAAGATAAAATACAGGCTCAAATTTTATTTAAAGCCAACCATCTTGCTTTTGTAGTTTTAGACTTTCTAACTGCATGAAATCACACATTACGAAGGGTAACGTATAATTGTGTGTGGTGTACTAATTATGAAACCTTTGCTAGTTTAGTGAATAGTAAAATCTCTTTTGTATTATGAAGATATTCACATGCTGAAAATATACTAATTTCTTGGGAATTTATTCCTTTTAGTAATCCCGGTTTTTCGTATCTCTAAATCTGGTTCAAGATTTTCCTCTCCTAATATATTCTTTCCCATTTCCCTTCCTCCTTTCCCATAGTTCAAATCTGCCCTTTATTGTGATGATTTCCTTGTCTGCCCTGGGTTTTCTTTGGCTTGACTCTTGTTGCTTCTCTGTTTAAGGTTGCACTTTTTAAACTTGGACTTTTATCTTATTTAACTTGTTTTTCTCATTTGATTATATGAAAAGTTGATTTTCTTGGTAATTCAGTTACTTTGTATATCACTGTTAAAGCACTTTATGCTTATTACAGAAAACTTAAATTTAAATAATAAAATAGGAAGCAAAATCTTCCTGAAATCCTTGGGGGTAAATGGAACCTGGGGGAGTGAAACCTTTTAGAAAGAGGAATTTTTTTTTTTTTTTTTTTTTATCATTGGTGGGTTATGGTCCCAAGAAGTAGAGGACATTTATTCCTTGTCTTCTATCTTTTCCTGCCACCTGCCACTTGGTCCAAGACTTGGGCATGGCAGTAGAAGTGTGGAGTAGACTCTGATAACTGAAAATCCAACTTTCAGAATGGAGCACAGAAAGGGGGAGCGTCAAAGATCTGGAAAGTGCAGCAGAGATCAGAGAGAGGGAACAGCTTGGGAGAGTAATTCCATACATTTGTTTATTATCTCCTTGGCTTACTCCTGAATTGTGCATGCCAAAGACTTTGGGAACTGTTCTAATAGATAGAGCCTTCTCAGGTCCCAGACAGGCATCTGGGTGGTATTCATGGGGGTGGTAATTCTGAACAGAAACTACAATGGCTTTAAAATAAACTGATATTGAAATTGCAGCCCACACTTGAAGGACCTGACCTGAACATAACCTGGTTAATTCCTTACCAAAACAAAAGTATCAATATTCCCATATTTAATAAAACTAACAAGACACAGAATCTCAAAAACACAGCATAAAAATGTCCAGGGTAGAATAAAGAGTTTTTCAGAATTTAAAGAATCAAGAATATTTCAACTCACAGGAAAAATACAATCAACACATGAGACTTTAATGTAGATATTGAAATATCTGACAAGGATATTGAAATACTTATTGTCAAAATGTTGCAATGAACAATTGAGAAAGCTATTGAAATCAGTGGAGAGATAGAAAGTCTCAACAAAGAAATAGAAGATATAAAGAATAAGTCAATGAATATAATGAAAGAATAAAATAATTGAAATGAAAACCTCAATACTAGAATGGAAATATCAGTAAAACTATGAATCTAAAGATAGATCAGTAAAAATTTATCAATTATATGGTACAAAAGAAGTTTCAACAGAAATTTTCAAGAGAAATCAGAAATGATTTTTGAATTAAGTGAAAATAAAAATATAATATATCAAAATTTGTTAACATTAGCAAATGAGTGCTTTCAGGGAAATTTATAGCATTAAATGCTTGTAGTATAAAAGAAAGATCTTGGGCCGGAACAGTGGCTCAGAGATTATAGCACTTGTCTGGCACACAAGAAGACCCACGTTCTAACCCTAGCACAAAGAAACAAAAGCCAGATGAAAAACATAAATAAAATTGATTCTCTCTTTCTCTTTCTCTCAGTCTCCCTCTCTACCTTAAAAAAGAAAAACAGATCTTAGGTCAGCAATATAGGATTTCCACATGAAGAAACTTTTAAAAAAGGAAAAAAAAAAGAATGAGAGAGAGAGAGAGAGAAAGAAAAAAATAACAGAATAGGAAAAAAAAAGAAAAAATTAACAATAAGATTAAAGTGAGCAAAAAAGGAGGTCATAGTAAAAAGTAGAAATCAAATTTGAATTAAAAAATAGGGAAAATTAAAACTTTGAAAAACACAAAAAAATGAGAAGAATTAGTTAAGAGTATAAAAGAATAAATAAAAAGAGAAAATACACAAATGACCAATATCAGAACCATTACTTATTCCTAACACATTACAGGGTATTGAGGCAATATTAAAACAACTTTACACATATGGATTTTACCACTTATATGAAATGCACCATTTCTTCAAAAATGAAAAACACATCTCCAAGATAACACAAAATGTCTTATAGTTGTTAAAGCAATTGGAGAAATGGTTTAAAAACATTCTTAAAAGGAAAGATCCAGGCTCAGATGGTTTTTCTGGTGAATTCTGGTGAATTCTTTTTGGGTCCTGATTCTGATAGTGCTTGTACAAATCTACGTGTTGAAATGAATGGAAATGAACACAGTGGCTCACACACAAATTAGAAATTTATTTTTCTCTCTTATTTGTCTTCGATGTGGGTAAGCAACTTATCTCTGTGTTATCAAGGGGTTCAGCTTCTTTATTTCTTGTTATTTATGATTTGGAATATAAGAACACTTTCTGCTGTCAATCTTTTAAGCAACAGAGATTTGTTTCAGGGTTATTTAAACATCAAAAACAAACAAACAAAAAACCCACAGACTTTGTTAGGCCAGACAATGGTTTCTTTGAAAGTAAAATCTCTTCTGAATTTCTTCTAATAAGTTTCGTAAATTCCATATGAATACCCCAAATCAAGTATTTCATCGACACAGATTTTTAAGGCATCGTTTATTTAATGGTCTTTACAAAGTTGGCTTAGCTAATTTCCTCTGCTTCCTCTTAATTGCAGCAACTGAGTAAACCTCCCCAAACAAAATTAAAAAAAAAAAAAAAATGAAAACCTTCAAATAAGAAGACCATCTGATTTTTGAAAGTGGACTACAAGTGATTGTTGTTTCCAGCTGTTACAGGTTCAAAAACAGTCAGCTCTTGCAACCCAATGAAGCCCCAAGCTATTGGACTGTCAGTCAATTAGATAACAGACTGAGGCAAAGAGAGTCTCCCTCAGCGGAATTGGTATCTCTTTTATCTCTCCCTGTCAACTGGCTAATTCCTGCCTGACTTCAACTTTCTCCTATAATTCCTTGCTAAAAGAAGTGAAGTGCATCAATACATTAATCAATTGTCTGACCTTTAGCACTGCTTCCTGTAGAGATTCAGGCTTGGTTGGCTCATGGTTAGTCCTCTGAGTTCCTGAAAATAAACACTTAACCAAAGGTTTTGCCATGCTGCAATGAATGGCTACTATCCAGCTTGCTGTCCATTTTTCAATACTTAGCCCAAGTCATGTGTTTTACTATGGCTTAGTCTACCCTGGGTTACTGACTGCCAGATTAGTTAATGAACAAGCCAAAATGCTACAAAAGACCCAGGAATATATTAGCATTCACGAGAACAAGGTGCATTCTCCTCATTCAGAGTGAAGTAAACAATCCAGAGAATGTAACCAATTGTGAAGGAGACCATCTAGGAACTCAAGGTTCTCCTTGTATGCTATTAACCCACTCCCTTGTGTGGTGTCTGTGTGCATTATTGAAGGTTGATCACTAGTGTCACACCCATGCACTGAAAGGCAGGTGATTTAGTCAGCTTTTTGCTTCTATGACCAAAAGATCTGACAAGCACAATTTTAGAGGAGGAAAAGTTTGTTTGGTACTCACGGTTTTAGAGGACTCAGTCTATAGATGGCTGGCTCCATTGCTCTGGGCTCAAGTTGACAGAACATTGTGGTTGAAGGGAGTGGAGAAGGAAAGCAGCTCAGGACATGGCAATCAGGACAAAATACCTATCCCAAAGGCACTCCCCCAGTGGCCACCTCCTCCAACCACACCCTATTTGCCTACAGTTACCATTCAGTCAATTCATTCAAGTGGACTAGTTTACTGATTAGGCTAAGGCTCCCAAAACCCAATTATTTCACCACTAAACTTTCTGCAATGTCTCCACTTGAGCTGTTGGCAGACACTGCATATCTAAACTACAACAGTAGGAAAAGAAAGTGTAGGGACAACAACTCCATTTAAAAAAAAGTAATACCTAAAATTTTGCAAAAATTAGTTCTCATATTCCATGAGTCAAAACATAATATGGTAACTAACACCCAATTCCAAACAAGCTGGAGCATTTATTCTCTAGTTAAGAGCATACATATCAAGTTAAATATGAACTGCTATCACTAAAAGAAAGAAGAGAATATATTAGGAGACTAAGGTCTTCTCACAGTCCCCACCTGAATTTGTGTGTTTTTTTTTCCCCATCAGACTATATAGGATGAAATGATGTGAAAGATCTCAGAAAGGAATGATTATACCTATATGGGAGGAATGCCAGGCCTGAAGGTTCACAAGGGCATTCCTATGTTCCAAAGGAAGCAAGAATGTAGGCAGAGAGCCAGAGGATATTAACAGTTGCTCTGGTTTGAACTATGAACACACCAATGGCAAACAATATGGACTGAAATATGGAGGGTTCCAAGTATAAGGCTTTGGAATTCCAATGAGATGGGGGAATGCTTCAAAATGACGAATACTAGAGTACTGCTGGGAGTAATATAGTCAAATTTGTTGATACAAAGAAAATGAACAATTTTAAGTTTTCTAGACTTGCAATCCAGTTGCAAATTAATACACACCATGATGTTCAAGGTATTTGCTGGGTAGCTGATTATACTAAGCATATGCTTGCATTTGAACATGAAGTTGTTGTTGAACATTCTGTATTTTCTGCAGGTGAAGGGAACCAAAAAGTAGATACTGGGTCTAACTTTTTCTGTTTTGCATTGACTGATAAAAGTTCTGCTCAGTCATCAGCTATTCCTATATTGAATATGTATTAAATATATCAAGTTATAACTCTATCCTTTGTTCTTAACCGTGGAAAATTTCTTTTACCAAGCTTTTCACGTCTCTCTCTCTTTTTAAAATCATTCTTATATTGGCTACAAAATATTTTGTGATTCTTAAGGCTTGTGAGTTTATAGTCGATTTAGGGTGAACTCTTATTATTTTGGAACATGATAAGCTTCTCAGCTGTTAGCCTTATTCTTGAACTTGTTCTTGTTAAACTTTGGCTAGTGTTGCATAAGTTAAAATATGCTTTGCTGTGGGGAAATCTTAGAGAGCTCCCTGTAGGCTATTATCTAGACCTAAGAAAGAGATTCATTTTATAAAAAATAATGCTGATATTTTACTACCTAGAACATAGTAAACCCTCATAACTATTTGCCAACTGCAAAATGGAAGCTATATCCGTCTATCTATCTATATATAATATGAGCAGAGTTGATTATTATTTTCTTTTCCTGAGTTCATTGGTACAAGGTCTTATTCTGTCAAGAAGTATTTTTCATGCTTTAACTTGTTTATTCCTCAAAACAATCCCATGGATTAGGTATTATTATATCCCCCATTTCCTTAATGAAACAGAGAGGTTAAATAATTGGCCTGAGGTTATAAGTGGTAGAGCTGGATTTAATCCAGGTGGTCTGACTCCAGAACCCACAGAGCTGACCAGGATATCCTCTCAAAGAACTCTATAAACATAAATCCTACATCCTTTAAGAAAGAAAGAAAACTTGGTTATTAAATGGTATTGTACAGAGCATTCTCCAATATTAAGCAAATATCTCAAATTCATTCTATTGTTAAGTGACTAGTCTCAGGAGAGACTATTAAATATATGCATTTGCATTGAGGGACATTTGAGGAACTGACCTCTGTAGGGAATCTTTAATCCTTTTGGAAAATACTTTGTTAAGAGGCCTCTATTGTGTTTGATTTTGTAATTTGCATAACAGATTTGCAAAACAAATTGGGTTAATTTTCAGGTGTGAAAACTCTCTGGGAATTGGTAGCTTTTCCTTGATGTAGCAAGCATCTTGATCACACAGACTAACATTTTAAATAACATCCCTGCTTTCACAATCACGGGGCTTTATTTTATAAAGCCACTAAGATGTAATTACATCAGAAGTATTATTTAAGAAAAACAAAGCAAAATTCATTTTTGTTGCACAGGACCGTGGAGAATTTCCCACTCATGTGTATCCACAAACAGAACTCTAAATAATAATATGAAATAATTCTAATGGTTGGATACCACCAAAACCATACAGTGTAATAATGAGAAATAATGCCATCACATATTTTAAGAGAGCTACCAAGAAAGCATTCCACCTTGGACTTTATCATCGAGCATTTGCAGCTTATTTCTAGGTCATTGTATTGGTTGAAACAGCTTAAACTTATTGCCATACTGTTCTGGAGGCCAGAAGTTCAAAATCGGTTTCCCTAGACTCCAGGCAAGGTGTTGGCCGAACTGGGTCCGTCTGGAGGTGCTAGGAGAGAAGTTATTCCTTGCCTCCTCCTGCTCCCAGCCGTGCCTGGCATCTTCAGCTATGGCCACACCTCTCCAACTTCTGCTTCTGTGGCATTGCCTTTTCTCACATTGAGCTCTGCCCTCCTCTCATAAAGACCCTTGGGATACTATGGAGCACATCAGGATACTCTAGAATAACTTCCTCATCTAAGATCCCTAATTTCATCACAATTGCAAAAATCCATTCTGCAATTGAGGTAATATATTCCCAGCTCCCAGGGAATAGAATGCGGGCATCTTTGCCATATCATTTTGGCTATTACAAATACCAATCTATTTTTTTATATTTTATTTTACCCTACCCTAATTTTTCAATCTATGATTTCACTCATCAAATAGTATTATTGTAAGCAACATAAAATGATTTTTTAACTGTTAATTAGCTTTATCAGTCCATCCATTTGCATTTAATTATTATGTCTAATAAGCTTGGGCTTCTTCCAGTTTACTTTATTATCTTGTCCTCCTCATAATCATTTTCTACAGCCAAGAGCTGGATTTATTGACCCAACTCTTTAAATTTTAAAATAGTATAGAATACTTTTCTTTAGTGTTTGGCATCCGTCTCTCCTTTTCTGGAGACTTCATGTTTATACATTTATTTAATTTTAACACGGCTCCCTAGTTAAAAGATTTCCAATGTATACAAGAAAGAAATAGATTTTAAAAGCTGCCAGAAAGAACGGATAACAGGGTCTAAAAACCAAATGAAAAGTAAATTTAAACAATTCAATAAATACTTTGCCAAAAGTGGGAAGCCATCGAATGCCAGCAAACCAGGGTTACAGGTCAAGGACAAGTGGCAGAGGCCTCGTGGGCTGCTCATGTCAGAAAGGAGCATGACTATGCACTCACACTATCTGCAGGGCCATTAATGAGACCTAAGGGCATTTCCTTTTCTTGCTCACAAAACTACACAGGAAAAGAACAAGTAGTTTTATTTACTCAAATGGAACGTCCTATGACAATGAGTAATGCTTTACAGAGGAACACTGTGGTACAGATTTGGAGCAGAATACATGCTTTATTTAACCTTGTCAGGAAAGAAATTTTTACAAAACTAAAGGAGTTGGTTGTTTTTATATAAACTTCAGGAACTAAAGGTGTTTTGATTTGTTTTGGAAGGTGGTGGTAGTGTTATAAATTCTAAGGGATCATTCTAGGGAGAATAAAAAGGATGTGCCTATAATTATCAAAAGGGGAGAAAAAGGAGGCTTGATAAATTAGTGAGATTTTTCAGTGCTATTTTGCATTCAAAATACTTTATCTTGAGAAATGAATAGTTGGAAGAAAGATTGGGAAAGAACAAGATTTTAGTTGAGATGAGGTCAGAAATAGTTTGATGATATATACAATTTTATATTG
>PVKS010007832.1:0-17503 GCA_004027875.1 Aplodontia rufa | reverse complement strand
AACAACACATAATCTAGGGTATTAGCTCCAGCAAAGGCGCAGTGACACATAATCTAGGGCAATCATAGATATGTAGCAGGGGAAAGGGGAAGGGGCAAGTGGGGGAGAGGAGAGGGAGAATATGGATGGCTCTAGGGGGTAATTCTGGTTTAAGAACATATGAATATCACACTCTGCTGAAAACCATTCGTCATGAATATGGAAAAAGCAATTCTCAAACTCATTTGGAATAACAGGAAACCCAGAATAGCTAAAACATTACTAAGCAAGAAAGAGGAAGTTGGAGGTATCACAATACCTGACCTGAAATTATTTTATAGGGCCATAGTAACAAAAACTGCATGGTATTGGTATCAAAACAGACACAAAAACCAATGGAACAGAATAGAAGATAATGGAGACAGATCCACAAGTCTTTAACCATCTGATATTTGACAAAGAGGGCAAAAATATAACATGGAAGAAAGACAATCTATTCAATAAATGGTGCTGGACAAACTGGACAGCCATATGCAGACAACTGGTACTAGATCCCTATCTCTCACTCTGCACAAGAAAAAAATCTAAATGGTTCAAGGATCTGGAAATTAAACCAGAAACTATACAATTGCTAAAAGAAAAAAGTAGGATCAACACTCCATGACACTGGTGTAGGTACTTCCTTCCTCAACAAGACTCCCATAATTCAAGAATTAAAGACAAGAATCAATGAGCGGGATGCCATTAAACTGAAAAGCTTCTACTCAACTAAAGATTTAGTCAAGAGTTATCAACAGAGAACCTACAGAATGGGAGAAAATCATGTTATGCCTCTGACAGGAGACTAACATCCAGAATATACAAAGAACTCAAAAAAACTGAACACCAAAATCACAAGTATTCCAATCAATAAATGGGCTAATGAACTAAACAGAAACTTCTCAACAGAATAAGTTCAAAAAGCCAATAAATATATGAAAAAATGTTCTAGATCACTAGCAATCAGAGAAATGCAAATCAAAACTTCATGGAGATTCCACCTCCAGGCAGAGTGGCAAAATGAAGAATACAAACAATAACAGACGCTGGAGGGGTTGTGGGAAGAAAGGAACACTAATATACCACTGGTGGGACTGCAAACTGGTACAGCAACTCTGGAAAGCAGTGTGAAGACTCCTCAAAAAACTAGAGTTGGAACTACCTTATGACCCAGCTATTCCACTCCTGGGTATTTTCCCATAAGTGCAAGAATTGGTACACTACAGAGAAACAGCTACATCAACATTTATAGCAGCTCAGTTTATAATAGCTAAACTATGGAACCTACCTAGATGCCCCCTCATTGGATGAATGGATTCATAAATTGTGGTATGTATACACAATGGAGTTCTAATCCGTTATTAGAGAGGACAATATCATGCCTTTTGCAGCCAAATGGATTGAAATGGAAAAACATTATGCTGAGTTAAATATCCCAAACTCAGAGACTTAAAGGCCAAATGTTTTCTCTCAAATGTGGAAGCTAGTGTAAAACCTATGATAGGATGATAGTCAGCTGAGTTTAAGTAATAAACCCACCATAGTTGAAACTCCACATAAGCTGATGAACCTAGGAAGGTGAGGGGAGAAGAGAGGGAGGCATGAAAGGGAGGGAGGGATGAGGGGGGTTATCGATACAATGGGGAATACTCAACTCCCTTTAGAAGCCTAGTTATACACAGATAGGCAGAGAACCTCAGAAATGTCAACAATTATTATACATGTATATGTTCATTTCAAACTATAATATGGTGGAATTACAGAGGAGACATGAGTTCAGGGAATAGATGAAGAGGGGTAGATCCTGGTCTAGGATGGACCTCAACTTACTATCTCAACATGTCAATATCCATGTATGCATGATTATGTAACAACAATTCCATCCAATATGTGAGTCTATGTTGAACTAATAATAATAAAAAAGAATATATGCATATCATATTATTACTTTATATGCATTTATGATTGTATAAAAACTCAACTCCTTAATACAAATTTGAAAAAAAAAACTACGTGGGGCTGGAGCATTTGCCTAGCGGGTACAGTGTTTGCCTGGCATGCATGAGGACCATGTTTCGAATCCCATCACTATGTTACAACAAAGGGTCAGAGCAATGAAGGCCGCATGAAAAAGTAAAAATAAAAAATTGAATCTCACTGACCCTCTCTCTCTGAAAAAATTTTAAAAAAAGTATGTGGTGGCACATATTTGTAATCCCAGTGGAGGACTGAAATTCTGCAACGCCATTTTTAGCAACTTAAAAGGCCCTGAGTAACTTAGCAAGACCTTGTCTCAAAATATAAATAAATAAATAAATAAATAAATAAATAAATAAATAATAAATAAATAAAAAGGGCTGGAGAGCTTGTATTCATGGAAAGAAACAATAATCCAAAGTGGAATAAGGATACTTAATAAGACCCTGATTAATATAGGTAAACTAATAAAGTGTTATGGATTTTCACTAATACAAAACTGGGCAGAAGTAAACAAGCAGGTATCTGCATCCTTTTCTTTTTCTACTGGAAAGTAAGAAAAATGGCAGTTTGGAAGAAGCAGGAAGAAACAAGTGCAATTGAGAGACTGGGCTGGACCGGGTAGCTCCTAAGGAAAAGCGAACTTCAGAGTTACAGACTCACTTGGAGGAATAATCCAAAAATACTAAACCAGGGTCCCCTCTTGTTTAATAAATGGTGTGAACTCTAGAACAGTACTTTAAACAAAGCCTTGGAGGAGATGAATCCCAAGAATTCCAAGAATACAAAACTATCTGAACTGAGCTCTTTTTTCTTCTCTCAAGCTAGACGATTGTGGACGGAAAGAAAACCACCCCATCCTAAAAGCCCCCTGGCTGACAGCAATGTGCAGATGGGATTGATAACCAACTGGTCTAAGGGGAAGAGAACATAAAACTCTTCCATGAAACAAAATACAATCACAAAATGTACAGCCAAGGTTTTTATCTTACAGATGAAAGAATTCAGGGAACTTTAGCCATTTGTGAGTCCAAAGAAGCAAACCAAAAAGGCAAAGCTTTGGAAAATCTTGCATACCCCCATTAACCTGCTGGGGCAGGTCGCAAAAAAACTGACCTGTGTGCTTCAAAGGGATTGTGGGCATGAAAGACAAAAACTATCTGTTAAATAGAAAAGGAAACTAAAATGACATAACAACCAAATACAATGAATGATCCTGGATGGGGAAAACGGCATCAGTAGGAAGAGAGATGAAGGATGAAATCTGAAGAAGTCTAGATTGAAAATCAATGTCACTATTTTGATTTTGATGATTGCACTCCTTACTTAAGATAATGTCCCTGATTTTAGAAATACACACTAAAGAATTTAGAGGTAAGCAGGCTTATTCCTGCAGTTTCCCTCATGTATTTCAGAAAGCCCATCTACTGGACAGATAAAGTGAGAAAAATAAATGTGATTAAATTCAAGCATTTGACAAATCTAGATGCTGGAAATATTGGAATTTCTTGGACTTTTTGGCAACTTATTAGGTTTATAATTATATCAAAGTAAAAGTTTTTTTAAAAAGAAAACAAACCGGGGCTGGAGTGGAGCTCAGTGGTTAGAGCACTTGTCTTGTAAACACAAGGACCCTGGTTTGAACCCCAGCACCACATACACACCTAGGTGTCAGAGAAGCAAAGACCAGATGAAAAAAATAAATAAAAATTGATTCTCTCTCTCTACCTCACTCTCTCTCTCTTTCTCTTAAAAAAAAAACAACGAAAGAAAGGAAACCTTAAAACCTGGAAAATATAAAATTAGTAATGTAATTAAAAATAAAAGGCAGTTAGAAAAGTTAGATAAAGTATAGTGGTATTAAGGCCTTCACATTCTATAGCAGGAAGTTATTGATTAATGCTTTCTAAAATCTGAATGCATTTTGGAAAGAGAATCAGTGTAAGTCCAGTGTAAGCATCTTTATTTATTTATTTATTTTGAACCTGTTTTGTAAAATTTGAGTCTTTTAAATAATAATATCTTGAGGGAAAATTTACTTGAAGTTGAGTAATTCCTTTAGATTTTCTTTACTTTCATTTTTTTCTATTAAAGTCTTGATAATATGCATGATATGATCCCACTTTAATAAGATGTCAGCCTATTTGCTTCCTCATTCCATTTGTATATACACTTTGTACAATAAGGTTCATTTCTTTGTAATAAAATTTCAAGTGTTTTAAAACTTTCATCTTCTTTATTTTCAGCACTATTTGAATTATTTACAATAGACAGAATTCATTTTTATACAAGGGTGGTGTTCTTTAAGATAAAATGCAAAAAGATTAAAATAAACAAATATTTCAAGGTAATAAATTATAGGTGAAAGGGATATAAATGCTCAGTATTAGCTTCTTTGTAGTTCTCTGTATTTTTAAAAATATACCCTATTTATGACTGTTCAAAGCTACTCTGGAATGGGTCTTTAGTAGAGAGTGGAAGAAGAGAGGCAAAATTAACCTCTATCTGGGAAGCTTGTAAAGAATATCTAAAGGAGACTGTGGGGGTGTAAGGACCATGGTGGTTGAAAGAGACATAGGAGAGGATCTAGGTAGCCTCTAGGCTTCTGACTGGGACCACAGAGCATCATGATAATATACTCTTCTTCTTCTTTTTAAAAGATAGCGAAATAGAAAAGGAAAAGAGGGGATAATAATAAATTCTGTCCTGGGTCTGCTGCTTTTGAGATGAGCTGGAATATTTGGGTAGAAGTATTCAGCAGACTCTGTAGAGAGAATTCAGAGTCATCTAGACAGAAAAGAAATATCTAGGACTCACCAATACAGAAAGGGTGATTGAAGCCAATTATCGGGAAAGAAATTGCCCAGGGATAGTGAGAAGAGGAGGAAAGAAAGGCAAGGAACACCAATTTTAAGAAGCAATCAGAGGATGGGGAGTCAACAAAAGAGACTGGACAAAGAGGCAGCATATCACAGTGCTTGTATGGACATGTGTCTGACACACTTTCAGGACCATGTCCTTTAAGAAGAGCCATTTCACATTTTATCCCGCAAACCTAAAATAGTGCAAATAGTGTCATATAAATACATGTTTGCTGTCTAAGGTGATATATATTTTTGTTGAAATATATGCTTTGATAAGTATATACACTTTTTCCTTATGTATTTGGTGGATGCACGTGTTTATAACTTAGCAAACTTACCCAATTTTATGCATTAATTATAATTATTACCCTTACATAATTGTGGCCAGAGAAATATTGGCCTTGCATGGTTGAATTTTAGGAACATTAGTCCAAACAGTAGGTACAAATAACTTGAGACAGCATGCACACAAAACCAAATAATGCTCACAGATTTTTTTTCTGCTTTTATAAATCACCAGGAAGCCAAGGTATCTCAGCAACAACTTGACTACATATGTAAAATACTCCTACAGAGAATAGAAAAAAATATACTTCTGTAAAGTTTTTTAGTATTCAACACTACTCATAAATTAATTGTGGTTGAAGTAATAACATTTCTATATATGTATTTTTGCATTAATGTGGATGCAGATTCTAATAGTCAGGAAAATCATTTTACATTGTTAATATTATTTCTAGCTATAAACTGTTCTGGCTGACATGAATTGCCTACAGGGGTGATTTCAGGAACACTCAAAGAGCCCTCTGTCCTCTCTAATGTAGTCCTTACCTGCTCTCTGACTCTCCTGATTTCCCTATCCTGTAAGATCGTTATTACCCTTAAGGAGAACAATCTAAACACCCATTACAGAGTATGCATAGTGACTTAATTTTTAAATAATAAGTTATGTGTAAATGTGAAATTTGGAAAATAGTACAACCTTACATTTGAGCCCTGCTTTTAGAGAAAATTGTTAGCTTTTACAGTTAATGGTTGTCAATTATACAGGAAAATATATTTATTTGATTAACTGTTGCAGCCTTTTTCAATTGATTCTCTACATCTCTTCCTCCAACCATAAAAGGCAGGTCCGAGCCATAACTTGTAAACTCTTTGAGGGTGGAAACTGCATATTCATCACCTTTAATTCCTGCTCTTATTTTTGGCAGTGAACAGCAACTTGCACAGAGAGAGGAAAGAGGGAGGCTGAAAAGAACATCTCTGCATAAAGGGGCAGGAAATGGGCAAAGGCAAAGGAATCAGGGAGGCAATGACCTAAGCAAATATCTGATAATATGAAATACAATGATGAAGGAAGAAAGGGAGTTTCCTCCTTCTGAGAGCCTATGTCCAGTTTTCTCCATTAGGAAAGAAACTTGGTCACATCCAAGATGTTTCCTCTAACACTAAGGGACCGGCAGACAATGAAGGCGGAAGCTCTGGGGAACCCTGTAACTGATGCTAAGTTTATCCATGGTGTTTTGAGCTTAAACGCCATCTCTCCAGAATCCTGGCTTTAGCAGAAATTGATAGCACTAAAAGTACATTTGAAATGTTCATTACTCAGGGAAATTAATCCATTATGGCAATTAGTATATTCTTTTACACAACAATGTCAAAATGCCTACTGAATAAACTTTATGAATACAAGTGACTCTGCTAAGCATTGTGAGGTTGTTTTTTCACAAAGAAAATGGAGTATATTTGATAACAGAAATATTTGAGTTCATGAAAAGCAGAAAGAAAATGTTTGAACAAGACCTGGGTTTTACACCACATATTTTTAGTGCATATCTGAACATATACAACAAAGTTCCATAATCTTTTCAAACTGTTCTTACTTTTAGTGTGGCAGCCATGGATAAAAAGTATACTTTCCAAATGAAGACTAAGTCTTCTCAATAAGTAATAAGCCAGCTATATAAAGAAATATTTCAAGTATGTCAGTTGTGTAAAGAAGCATTTTATTTAAAGAAAAAATTCAAAAACTAATATTAAAATATGAATGTGATTTTATAATTAAGATGTATGAATTGTAAAGTAGTATGTGTTGCAAATCTTCCTGAAGTTTCACATGCCATGTGAAAACTACACTTGGAGTCACTGGTGGGTGGCAATATAATTGTTTACTACGTCCAGAAATGAATTGAAAGGGCAGATGGTAGTATTGCATATAAATATTCAATGGAGATATAAAAGACTTTTCTTATATTAATTCAACTTTTTATAAGCAAAATATTAGGATATAGTTATGTAAATTTTAAATTTACATATTGGAGACAAATAGCAAATCAAGCATTTTCCCCTGGCATAAGGTTATGCTTAAAACATTAACATTTAAATTGCATAAATTTTAATAATATCTCTAAACAATGTGTTTTCTGGCATTTATTCAGGAACTAACACACAGTAAAGCTTCATTTGGTCTTAATCTTTCTGCGGACTATCCTGCCTGGTGTTCTTCTAAAGGACATGGAATATAGGATTCAAGGATATGCTGAGATCAAGCCCTGGTATTCCACTATAATTTCTTAATTTTTAAAAATTGAGTATAACATACTTACAGAAATGGGAGCCTATAAATATAGAGCTTGATGGACTTTAACAAACATAATACCTGTGCAACCATACGCAGATCAAGCAGTAGAAAATTACCAGTACCATACAAACCTTCTCAGCATCCCTCCAGTCACTGTGCCCCAGCTCCCATGGGTAAGCACTATCCTGATTTCTAACAATATGATTTAGTTTCTTTTGTTTTTATACCTTATATAATACCTCGGTATGTATTCTTTTGTGTTCACCTTCTTTTGCTTAACATGTTTGTGAAAGTTGTCCATATTATTACATCGAATTATAGCTCATTCATCCTCACGTTTAAACATTCTTGCTTTGTGGGAAACATCACAATTTATCTCATTAACTCTTGATTTTTTTTGTGTGGTTTCCAGTTTGAAGCTGCTATGGATAATATTACTGTGAGCATCCCAGTATACATTTTTGGATGAACATGCATATGCACTTATTTGTCTATATCTAGGGCTGGAATTTCTGGGCCATAGGATATGTTTTCAGCTTTACTATAATAGATTCTCCCAGACCACCTTCCCAAGAGTTGGTACACTGCCTTGATTCTTTTTTTTTTTTTGGAGAGAGAAACAACTTTATTTAGTTTTTCACATGGCCTTAGTTGCTCCAACACTTAGTTGTGTACATGGTGCTGGGGTTTGAACCCGGGTCCTCGTGCTTGCCAGGCAAGAACCAAAAAAATTGAGCCACTGCTTCAGCCCCCACACTGCCTTGATTCTTAACCAGCCACTTAGGTTTGTTTTCTACATGGGGTTTTCCAAAATTTATCACATCTTGGTCAAATCTTTGAGAACAATTATTTGGACCAAAATAAAGTTGTACAGAATAAAGAATTTATGTAAACTATCTATGTACCCCCAAGTCAATGATTCTTGCCTCCTTATTTTGGTTAGCTCCTTGTCCAAGCAAATGCACTGATGTCTAAAGGAAATAAGTGCAATTATCACTGTTTTTAGTGGACATTACATTCTCTCAGTATTTTTCACAGGAATCTCAGGTGTTTTTCTTTTCATTGCACGTGTGAGGAACCAGAGCGAGGGGTTACTGACCAAGGTAAAATAAGTAGTGAGGTGGTACAGGAATGAATCTAGGTCTTTTCTGACTCCTAAACCCATCATGGTCCATTGTGCCACACATCTTTAGCAGCACTGCCCTTCCTAGTGACTCCTTTCCAAACTGCATTGCTAAATACTGGCCTCTTTCACACCTACAGGGAGTTTGTTGTGAACTTCTCTTGGGGTTGACTTAGCTGTGCTATTTAGAGTGTTCATTTTCTGATAGATTATTTTCCACTGACTCCCATAATTAAAGCATATGCTATAAAGCCAGGCACGGTGTTGCACGCCTATAATCCCAGTAGCTCGGGAAGCTGAGGCAGGAGGGTTGGACATTCAAAACCAGGCTCAGGAACTTGGGGACATCTTGTCTCAGAAGAAAATATAAAAAGGGCTGGGGAGTGGTATTGGTATCAAAACAGAAATTAAGACCAATGGAATACAATAGAAGATATTGAGAAAAACCCTCAAATGTTTTAACCATCTGATATTTGATAAAGGGGGCCAAAGCATACTGTGCAAAAAAGACAGCCTGTTCAAAAAACGGTGCTGGACAGACTAGATAGACATATGTAGACAACTGAAATTGGATCCTTATCTCTCGCCCTGCACAAGAATCAAATCAAAATGTTTCAAGGATCTGGAAATTAAACCAGCAAATATACAATTTCTTGAAGAAAAAATAGGATCAACACTACATTACAAAGGTGTCGGCACTACCTTCCTTAACAAGACTCTCATAGCGCAAGAATTAAAGCCAAGAATAAATGAATGGGATGCCATTAAGCTAAAAAAGTTCTGCACAGCTAATGAATTAGTCAAGCGTGCCAAGAGAGAACCTACAGAATGGGAGAAAATCTTTGCCTGCTATACTTCTGACAGAGGGCTAATATCCAGAATATACAAATAACTAAAAAAACTGAACACCAAAACCACAAATAATCCAATCAATAAATGATCTAGGGAGCCAAATAGAACTTTTTCAATGGAGGAATTTCTAAAAGCCCACAAATATATGAGAAAATGCTCTACATCACTAGCAATAAGAGAAATGCAAATCAAAACTTTACTGAGGTTCTACCTCACTCCTATCAGGGTGGCAAAAATGAAGAATACGAACAATGACAGATGCTGAAGGGGTTGCAGGAAGAGAGGAGCACCTTCACACTGTTGGTGGGACTGCAAACTGGTTCGGCCACTCTGGAAAGCAGTGTGGAGACTCCTTATCACACCACTGGGTATTTTCCCAAAAGAGTTAAAACTGGCATATTACAGAGATACAGTTTCATCAACATTTATAGCAGCTCAATTTACTATAGCTAAACTATGGAACCAACCCAGATGCCCCTCACTGGATGAGTGGATTAAAAAACTGTGGTACATATATACAGTGGAATTCTACTCTGCTATTAGAGAGAACGGTATCATGGCATTTGCAGGCAAATGGATTGATACAGAAAAAATTATGCTAAGTGAAATATCCCAAACTCAGAGACTCAAGAGTCGAATGTTTTCTCTCAGATGTGGAAGCTAGAATACAATCAGAAACAGACTGAAAGTTGGCTAATCTAATAATAACCTCAACGTGGGTGAATTTTTACACGAACAGGGGGAACCTTGCCTATGATGCTGGGGGATGAAGGGAGGGAGCCACGAAGGTGGGGTGGGAATAAGCAGGATATCAAGGCAGCTGGAGGGAGGAAGTAGAGGGGTTATCAACCCAGTGGGGAATCGTCGACTTCCATGAGAAGCCCAATTAACACAGGAGTAAAGTAGGGGAAGCCTGGGATTGGGGGGACCCAAAGGGGGAGATCATGAATCAGCTTGGCTTACTCTGTCATTATGCATGTGTTCATGATTGTGGCAACAATTCCCTCCTACATGTAAGACTATGCTGAATGAATAAAAAAATTTTAAAAAGGGCTGGGGAGGCTAGAGTGGTGACTCAGTGATTGGATTGCTTGACTGGCATGCGTAAGGATATGGATTCAAACCCCAGCACCCCATATACAACTAGGTGTCAGAGAAACCAAGGCCAGATGGAAAAAAATAAATAAAATTGATTCTCCCTCTCTCTCTCTCTCTGTCTCTCTCTTCTTTTAAAAAAAGAGTCCAGGGAAGTGGCTCAGTGTTTAAGGGCCCCTAAGCATTCTCTGGTTAAAAAAAAAACAACAAAACTGTTTTCTCTGTATTAATGCATTTAGAAATGTGGTACTCTGGATGCAGACACACACAAAATGCTATTCCATTTATTCTTCATATTTTTAGTAATGGTCATAATTTCATACTTCAAATATTACAAGTAAAAGGCTAATCCTTGTCTTCAATATCTCTTCCTTATTTTGTGCTCTGAGACCATGACTAACCAGGTTGTTTTCTCTTCCCTAATGCATCGAAGTTGTGTATTGGTTTATAACCGGACTCACGGACATCTTGCAGGTTGCCATTCCATTTCTCCATTTATAGCCTCATCATTTTGCTCAAAATGTGCCATTGCAATTCTATATTGCATATAGCAAGCTGCTGTGCATTTTAAATGTTTCTTTTGTACCTTGGCTCCACTTCATCATAAAGCTACTGCCCAGATGACCATTGTACACACATACCAAACTTAGTGGAGTTTGTTGAAGCAAATAACATTAGCAGACTCCAATGTCAATACTTTGGCTTCATTCCATAACCTCTGAGTTGGTGATCCTCTCTTGCTATTTAGTGCTAATAAAGACTTTAAACAATGTTGGTGAGATGTTCAAAGACTTAGATGTGATTAATATAAAAGGGTCTCAATCTCTCAAGGACATAAAGTGGATCACACAGTATCTTCATTAACCTTTACTTTGGTCTGAAATAAGTTCCTATGCTTTCTCATCTTTATCATAATTAAGCAATTATGCTGAATGGCCACATTCGCTCTGAGAATGAATTGAATTCATTCACTATGCTGTCAATCCCCCATCGAACAAATCTTTGCCCTTGAAAAGGTATCCATTGAGTACCAGGGTGTTCTGGCCTTGACCCTGTGCAAATCACTATTGTCAGCAATGCTTGGATGAAAGCATTTGAGAATACTTATTAAATTTTCAGGACACTGTAAATTCAGAATTTTAGTATTAAGATTTGAAATTATTTTAAGAAGCTAGAATACTTCACCAAAACAAATGGAATAAAGTTTAAAATAGAAACAGAAAAGTTATAAATTTAAACATAAAGGATTAATTGTACATGTTTAAGATGTGGAAGCTACCCTGAAAGAAATTTGGAGGATTTTGTGCTTTTGAAGTGAGGTATTAACCAATGATATGCTACAAGTACAATCCCTTCCAATTTCACTTTTCATTATCAAGCATTTCTATGTATCTGGTACTTTACTTGTTAATTTTACATGTTATCTGCAGAAGATAAATAAAAGCACTTTGATTGGTAAATCCTTAAACTTTGCTTAAAACTAACCACATAATATGTAGAAACAATTAACAGAAAGTATTTCTTTAGGGAGTTAAACCAATGTACTCCATTCTGAGTATTTTAATGAAAATAAGAATAAAAAATTAAAATGCACATTCCTTAAAGTATTCTTTGATTATCCTCTCTTAAATTCCATTTGTTCCAGCCATGATTTTAGCAGTCCTTGTCAATTTATGTTAGCATTTTCTGACACCTGATTTGCCAATGGTTTCTATTGTTAAAGAAATATTCTTAATAGTGTATACCTTATTATTAATAGGTTGCTACAGATATGTTCAGAATAAATTGCTCTTAAAAGAAAGCTTTTTGTTGTTGTTTTCTAATACTCAAGTACTTGGGCAAATATTCTATTAGAACTCCAGGGTTATACACTGATAAGAATAAGGAGAAGATTGCAACCTGGTAATGCTGTTGTAACTATTTTTCATCAGTTCCCTCATCTATAAAAGGATGTTACTGTTGTCTCTGTCATAGTTTAAGGTGTGAGTAAAACTGCAATCATGAGTGTGGGCATAAGTTCACATTAAAATATGTGCCCCATAGGTGGTATAGATAAATGCATCAATGGGAAAGTGGAGAGACTCCTTCAAATGTGGCTAGGACCAATGAAGGACCATCTTGGTGAGGAATCCCGGATAGCAACTTGTCCTGGGTCCCAGATCATACATGGTATTATGGTTTGGCTATGGGATGTTCCCTGAAAGCTCATGTGTGAGACAAAGCAAGAAGGCTTAGAGGTGAAATGATTGGGTTATGAGAGCTCTAATCCAATCAGTGAATTAATCCCTGGACAGGGATTAACCTGGTGGTAACTAAAGGCAGATAGAGTACCATCAGAGGAGGAGGGTCATTGGGTGGCATGTCTTTGGGGTATATATTTTGTATCTGGTAATTGGAACTCTCTCTCTCTGTTCCTGATTGCAAATCCTTTAGCTATTTTCCTCCACCAAACTCTTTTGCCATGAGCCCCAAGGAACAGAGCCAGCTGTGTACATATGGACTGAGACTGCTGAAACCATGAGCCTCTAAATAAATTTTTCCTCCTAAAATTGTTCTTGTTAGGTCTTTTAGTCATGGTGAGTCTTAGAAAGACTAAAATTCTGTGTTTCTGGAGCCACTTTTGAACATGATTAAATGGCAGTTACTGAAGCTCCAAGTAATAGTATTAATGTTGTTCTGACTTCCATCCACATATGTTGGTCCAACAAAACATAAAGTGAGTCTATTCATAGATAGCAATGAGTACTTCCATGAAATGAGGTTGGGATGACTATAATATGTGAAAAGGAATGAATTCTTAGCATGAGAAACTTAATATTCGGTGTGTTAAAGCATGTCTGTTGCTCCTATTCAAGGGAATTGGATTTTCATATGCACTTTATGAACAGTATGGGGATCGCCCTTAGGGTATAGTAAATGTGAACCACCTTTGGACAGTTTCTAAGAACTTTTCAAAAGCAATCAAAATTATTAAAAATTGATTTTCTGCACTGTAACATGGACATCTATGAGAAGTAATATTGGAAATAAATTTTATCGAATTATATCCTCCTTGAATATTTAAAAATTGTATGCAGTAACTGTATCCTTTTTCCAGAATACATAGATAAGAAGGTCACAATTCCTAACTCTTCGGAACCTACGATGGGCTACTATAAAGGAGTAGTGAGTGGTAAGTCAGGAAACCATATAGTCTAAGAGCCTGCAGGTCAGAGATTAAGTCCACCTTTATTTAGCTCAGGAGACAAGATCAAAAAATTTCTAGATATTGAAGGTGCTTGCTTTGAAAATATATGTAGACAGGAGGTTGGCGTAGGGAAACCATGGGAACAGATGCTGTTTATGAGCTCCTGGCATGTTTAGGACATTTTAAATATGGAGAGCATAGCATTCTTCTGCATGCTCCCTACTTTCCTTGCATTAAAGGCACACATTTCTTTTCTTCCTCCTTCAAGAGCTGCACATTAAAAAAATAATCTTTATACTTCTTGGCAATTCCATCTCATGTTAGCTTGAAATTTTAAAACTTTTGTTTGCTTTTCCTTACTTCAATTTTAAATGCTTGAGTTCCTCTGTAAATAAATGTCAGATCAGAAAAGAATGATAATTTTATTCAGGTGAATTTATCACCTATTATTTGGGCCCTTTGGACTTTTTTTCCCTTGGAAAATAATTTGCTACAAGTTTTTTGATGTTGAGATTTTTGGAGTTAGGTGTTGGATGCTCACACTCTTTATTGTAAAAGAAAGCAGTTTTTACTTCCTCCTGACTGATTGCGTATTTGAATATCTTGGAATCAAGGCCCTTTAAGGTTGGAGGGTACATTAGGCATTATATAGCTCAGTGCTCTTCTATTACTGAATCCACAGTTTTTCTGCCTAGTATCTGTGCTGTGTGAAGCAATACTTCAGTGAACAGGAGCGTATCACCTTTTGAGGTGGGCTATTCTTTTTCTAGAGAGTTTGACCCATTACAAATTTGTTATTATTGAAAAAAATTTTCTGTGAATACATTGGAGGTCATAAAATGAGCGTGGTTTATCTTTCCTCCTCTTGAAGTGTTTGTACATAGCCATTCCGACCTTTCCCCCTTACCTGCCAAGTCTTTCTTTCTAGCATCTGCAGGTCTTTCAAGGGAATATTGCTTTGAATTTTTTCACCATCTCATTGCTCCTCTTTGATTCTACTTGTTGGTGAATATCATGCCAAGTATGGCATTTATACCTGATCCCATTTATTCAGAACAAAGTAGAAAGGAACTGCCACTTCTATTACTATAACTTAATACACTAGCAGAGTTTTTGATGGGCATATTTATTGCTACCATACATTGAGTTTACCACTTGCTTAAAATCCCCTTTTTACAGTACTGTTCTGAAGACACAGCATTTGTCCTCTATTTGTTAGGTGCTTGTGTTAGTAAGATTTTCATCATTGTGACAAAAATACCTGTCAACAACAAGTTAGAAGAGGGAAGATTTATTTTGTGTCAAGGTTTCAGAGATTTAGTCCATGATCAGTTGGCTCCAAGGCAGAACATTATAGCAGAATGGTATGACAGAGGAAGCTTCTGTGCACCTGGGGAAGAGGGGGGTGGGATAGAGAGGGAGAGGCAGAGAGAAAGGCAACAGGGTCAGATATAGACCCCAGGGCATGCCCCCAGCGACCAACTTCTTCCAGCCATGCCTCACCTGCCTGCAGTTACCACCCAGCACACCGTAACGTGGACGGAGCCTTTGCAATCTAATTATTTCTCAAAACCTGCCACCTCTGGACACTGCTGCATTGCCTAACACATGAGCTTTTGGGGAGCATTCCATGTACAGACCATACAATGTTCAAGTAAAGCTCTGCCACAAATTGCCACTCCCCTAGAATTTGAAGCTTTTCAAATAATCTTTCTGTTCTTATTATTACGTAGTCCTTCTTGAAAGTTATTGGGTCTTTTAAGGTTGAGGGTATGGAAAAATTTTGTTTGGCATTTTTAATTTTCGTATTTATTTATGTTGGTGCTAGGGTTTGAACCCAGAGGTGCTGAGTAACTAGGTTTATAGACCTCTACCATGGCACTTGATTAAATACAACTTTTGAAGTTTTAGTACTAGTTCTTTCATTCTAAATTCTAACTGGCTGAAAGTATGTGATATTTTTATTCATTTCTGGTCTTTATTATTAAAATCTCTCATTCAAGTCATTTAATTTTTTTCCTTTATTTGTGTTATTACTCTTCTAGGCCACATTCTAAGTATAATTCTATAATATGCATGTATGTTAATTTTATCTTTAAAGTATTATAAAAATAAAATTAGTACTTTTAAAGTCAATGGGCCAATCCAGTTAAAAGGATAACTTTTGTTGATTTCTGCTTCCTGGGATTTTAATTTACCAGATAGTTTTTTTTTTTTTTTTACCATTGTTGAATTCATAATCTGAGTGACCTATTAGAAGGTAGCTGAAACCGTAGGAGATGGAACCTAATGGAAGGAGTGTGTCTGTGGGGATGTGCCCTTGGGGACTATGTCTTATCCCTGGCCCCTTTTTCTGTTTCCTTTGCCAGGTAGTTTTAACATCTGAAGTTTATCTAGATGATATTGCCTATGCTGTCTCAGAAATACAAGGACCATTAAATATAAAACACAATTCAAATCATGTTGTCTTGCTTTCTGCAGTGGAATTAGAAATATCCAGCAATAGATATAGCATAAATCAATCATTACCATGAAGGCCAGATAAGGGAAAAGACTAGGGAAAAAAATGTTCTTAATGGAGACAAAGTTAGAAGCTACAAATATAGCCAAAATATAAGAAAATTTTTCTATTATATGTATTACACACATTTCATTCTCTAAAATCACACATAGGGTTTGGGGATTTAGCTCAGTGGCAGAGCGCTTGCCTAGCATGCACAAGGTCCCGAGTTTGGTCCTCAGCCCTGAAAAAATAAAATAAAATAAAATAAAATAAAATAAAATCACACATAATTAGTAAACAGTAACGTTAACAATCCTGAAGTACATATTTATATCTCTGTATATTATACAACTAGTAGATATCTCTGAGATGCCCAATTATTATGTACCTTACAGACACATTTTCTTCTCAGCTAGTGATTTACTTATTTAACCAATTCAAACTGTTTCAATTCTAAATAAGTACTTTTGGCAATTCAAAAGATATATTAAATCAATTTGGAAGACAAAAGATTAAATACAATCACAACAGATGAGCACTTTAACCTTAATATATACTATTCTAATCATTTAATAGAAACTAATGACAGTACTCATTATCTGAGTAAAGTAAATATTGCTTCATTTTGATAACACAAACCTTTTATAGATACCCTTTACCATAGGGTATTACATTTAGATAGAACCGCCTGTAGTTAGTTATGAAGGACAGAGTTGGACATTTTAATAGTGGCAGGATCTGACATTTCACTCAGAATGAAAACTTCAAGATTTGACTGCACTGTACCTCAAAGATATGAATATACAGGTGATGCAGTATATAAGTATATTGTTTTCAGAGTCTATTTATTAATTTTTCTCTTTATGTTATAGGCAAAAAGTTAAAGCAGAGAAGTGTGTACAGTCTTCCCCTATGTGTTAGTCAGCTTTTCATCACTGTGACCAAAATGTCTGAGAAGATCAATTTGGAGTCGGAAAAGTTCATTTTGACTCGAGGTTTCAATGAAGTCGGACTCCATTGCTCCAGGACCAAGGTGAGGCAGAACATCAAGGGGAAAGTGTGTGGCAGAGGAAAAATGCTCATCTCATGAAAGCTAAGAAACAGGGAGAGAATGAAAAAATCCAGCAACAAAATATAAATCCCCAAGGCATGCCTCCAGTGACCCACCTCCTCCAATCATGCCCCCGCCTACCTGCAGTTTTCACCCAACAATCTTTCAAGCCCTAAACCCATCAGACTGACTCATTAATCCACTCATTAGGTTACAACTCTCCTAATCTAATCATTTCACTCCTTGAATTAA
>PVKS010007831.1:0-71167 GCA_004027875.1 Aplodontia rufa | reverse complement strand
AAAAAAAAATTTTTAGTGTGAACTCATTTCTTATTTTGCACAATTTATTTTTTAATTGAAAGCACTGGGGTGTTCAACTGCCCTGGGGTGTTCAACTGCACTGGGGTGTTCAACTGCCCTGGACTAATATTTATGCAAGTTTCTGTCTTCAAGGATCCTGCACTACAGGAGTAGTTTAGTTTTAGATGCCATCAGTGCGATTATCTGCTTCTTGCAGCAACTTGTTCAATCTCTCAAACCTCAGCTGACAGCATCATTTTTCCATGGTAGTAGGAAAAGTTAGCTCCTGTGTGCAAGTAGTTTTAAGTTTCACATTGTTTTTTGGAAGTCAGAGATTTTTTTGTTGTTGTTTTTACTTGAACTTAGTTATACTTTATACTTTTCTTGACCTTAGCGATATTTTGAGTGTTCTATCTTGTCTAACATTCCTATGGCTTTTATTTATTTATTTTTGATACCAGGGATAGAACCCCGGGATTTATAACCACTCAACGATGTACCCAGCCCTTTTTATTATTTTGAGACAAGGTCTCACTAAGTTGCTTAGGGCCTCACTGAGTTGCCGAGGCTGGCTTTGAACTTGCAATCATCCTGCCTCAGCTTCCCAAGCTGTTGGGATTACAGGTGTGTACCACCATGTTCTACCCCCCTCCCTTATTTTTTTTTTTTTTTTTAAGGAGGGACAGTGAGAGAGAATTAATTTTATTTAGTTTTTCACATGGCCTTCGTCGCTCCAATATTTTGTTGTGTATGTGATGCTGAGGTTCGAATCCACATACTCATGCACGCCAGGCAAGTACTGTAATTGCTCAGCTACCTCTCCAGCCCTCTCCCTTGAATTTTTTTTCTTTTTTTAAAAGAGAGGGACAATGAGAGAAAGAAAAAAAATCAATTTTATTTAGTTTTTCATGTGACTTTCATTGCTTGGACACTTGGTTTTGTACGTATGTGGTGCTGGGGTTTGAACCCAAGTACTTGCACATGCTAGGCAAGCACCGTAACCACTGAGCCACTCCAGCCCCTCCCTTGTATTTTTGATGAAAAAAAAAATTCATGACTTTGAGCATAGTATTCCATGTTTTGCATATTGCTTATTTTTGTTTGTTTTAGATTAGTTATAAATTTAGTTTGGCTTTTTAACATAATTTTTCTTGTGTAGTGGTGATCTTGTGCTATTTTTTTTTTCCAGTCTGGATCGTTGTCCTGGTCTTCTAAAACTAACAATATCTTAATAATGAAAAGAAAAATTTGATGAAGTATTTATTCATAGCATGTATTGAACTTTGAAAGTTGTTATTGTATCTTTGAGAGACTTGAGGAAAACTGTATTTAAATTTTATTTTGTGAAGACACTCCTTCCCAGAGAGTTCAGTTCATCCTTGGTACTGAAGATGATGATGAAGAACACATTCCCCATGATCTCTTCACGGAAATGGATGAGCTGTGTTACAGAGATGGAGAAGAATACGAATGGAAAGAAACTGCCAGGTAATGCTGCTGAATCTTACTTGTTAAAAATTGACTTGACTTGGTTTTTTATAGCTGGTGCATTAAATCAGTTAGCAGAAATTTCCTTGTCAATGTCTGGAAATTTTATCTTTAATTTTTCTCTTTATTCTCAAATTAGTTTCCTTAAATAATCTTGTATTCTTTTAAGTTTAAAATAAGAAGTGGAAACTGTGAAACTCCATAGCTTGTTTTTTGTAGGTTTATTATTGTGATAACTAGAATAGAAAGTATGATTGTAAACATTGTGGACCATTGACATACTATGTGAAAATTTATTTGCAAAGAAAATTTTGTTCTGGTGATGGTTTTCTTGTGTTTTTTTTTTAAATGATAAATGCATGTTTATCACATTGAAGTTTAAAAAATGGAGTAGTCATTATTTATAAAATATTTTTACATATTCTTTCAGATGGCTGAAATTTGAAGAAGATGTTGAAGATGGTGGTGACCGATGGAGTAAACCTTATGTGGCAACTCTATCTTTGCACAGTCTTTTTGAACTAAGGAGTTGCATCCTAAATGGAACAGTCATGTTGGACATGAGAGCAAGCACTCTAGATGAAATAGCAGGTACTTAAGCTGTACTAAAAATTTAAAAATAATTGCATGAATAAAATAAAGTGGCATATTATTTAATTAATTTATTTATTTTTGGTACCATGGATTGACTCCAGAGGTGCCTAATTATGCCCAGCCTATTTTAGTCTTTATTTTCTGACAGGGTCTCGCTAAGTCGCTTAGAGTCTTGCTGAATTGCTGAAGCTGGTCTCAAACTTGTCATCTTCCTATCTCAGCCCCTTGAGTTGCTGGTATTTCAGGTGTATGCCATTGTGCACAGCTAGTGGCATTTTAGACATTCCTGTAACAACTTTGTTGAATTTCTTTTCTTTGCAGGGGCAGTATGAGGAATAGACACATATAAATATACTTTTTTTTTGTTTTTGTCTCTGATAAGGTATTTTTTTGTTGTTGTTGTTAGGGATAGTGAGAGAGAAAAAGAGAATCAATTCAAATTAGTGCCACTGTTTAAAAATATTTATACATATTTTATAAAGCAAAAATAGCCCAGATCTCTTGCCCATACCATTGTCACAGCCTGGTTATTCCTCTTAGTAGTAGTTACTATTTCCTCATTGGTTTTTATACCTCTGAAAGAGAGAGAACTCTATGTGGTTAACTTTCGTGTTCCTAGTACATCGTGAGCACTTACTAGTTAATGTCTTAAGTAAATGTGTCCAGCTGTTCATCCAGAATACTTTGTGGGGGAAATATGAGGTGAGCCAATAAAATAACTTCATATCTTGTGAATCCAATATTATTGAATATTCAGCTTGCTAGAAGTTACTGTATCCATACAGAAAAGTGCTTTCTACCATAGGAAGGCTATTAGTGCAAAATGGTTGATTCTTTGTAAATAATGGTTTTATTGAAATGAGGGTCTCTGTGATTTATTCATTTTTACAGAATGAATAATCATATTTATCTTTATGGTACTTTAATATTAGGAGAGAGTAATACTTCCTAGAGCAATTTAAGGATCTATTTTTGTTGAGGTTTCACTTAAAGGTTTGTTTTTTCTGTATTGCAGTTGTTTGAACGTTTGCTTAGCACACTAACAGTTGTGTTTTTCGTTTGAATAGATATGGTGTTAGACAACATGATTGCTTCTGGCCAGTTAGACGAGTCCATAAGAGAGAATGTGAGAGAAGCTCTCCTGAAGAGGCACCATCACCAGAACGAGAAAAGATTCGCCAGTCGGATTCCTCTTGTTCGCTCTTTTGCAGATATAGGCAAGAAACATTCTGACCCTCACTTGCTTGAAAGGAATGGTGAGATAAGTTGTGGCATCCAGTTTTCGCTAACACTGCTAACAGCATTCCAGTATGTTACCGTTAACGTTTGGGAAAAGAAGGGCGACATTTCCAGAGAGTTATATAGGTCATTTAAAAATTTTTTAATATAATGTTTTTGTTGTGCCTTTTAGAAATGTCATTTCTGAAATAGATTTCTATACAACGTGATAGAATCATATGGTGAGAAAACAATTAAGCATTCACTTTGTTAAAATGGCACAAACTAATCTCCTTTAATACGTAAATATTACCACTGATTCCTTACCCTGAATTATTTCTGCTTTTATTTCTTTTTGTGGTATCTTATTGCATACTTGATTAAAGAGGCATAAATTATGATCTATGATTTTAATTCAATTTTTAAATTATAAATCTTGAGTTTGAAACATACCTGTTTTAGATTTTTTTTCCTGATAATTTCTTTCTCCCTCCTGAATGTGCTGTATTTGCTGGGCATGAAACAAGTGTTGTTGGCATGTTTTCTGATTTCACTGCTCTTTATTTATACAGTGTGTGGAAGGTTTTTATGACTGGGCTTGTCTTACACCAAGGGTGACCTGCTGGTGTCTTTCAGGACATTGAGAATGGCTCAGGCCCAGGTGCACGTGCCCCAGCTCACCACCTTCTTTTCTGGGCTGGTAGCAGGTCATGTGGGTTGTGGAAACGGTGGTTATGTAGCCATTTCCTCTATTTGTGTCTTAAGGCTGGCACCCTGGAAGGGTTGCCTTTCCTTGTTTTCTTGTGCCTAAAGTAGAAGAAGACATCACTAGGGTTCTATTTTGGCTCTCAAGGAGAATCTTGATGACAGTCAGTCTGAAAGACCCAGGTGCAGGGATTAGAGTGGCTTTGGAGGTCATTATTGCCTCTAACTGCTACTGTTACCAAAGCTTATGAGTGTTATAGCCATGGTGAGTGCAGTGTGGCACATAGTGTCTTCCAGCTCATCCTTTCTGACCTTGAAATAATAGCATGCCTTTTAAGAGTTGTATGAGCAAACATCTATGGGTTCAATATATCTCAAGTTGACAGTAGTCATATTTTTGTAGCTCAGTGTAATATACTTAATTTGACCATTTAAACTCTTTTTACTATGTTTAAAATTATATCTTGGTACATTTAAGGAACCTTAAAATAGGGTAAAAAGTCCATACCTAAGTTTAATTTAAAAGCAAGCTGTATGGCACAGTTTTTCTTTTTCATTCATATATATTTTATGTTCTCAACTTTGGCAAAAAAAATTCATTTACCCTGAGGGACCCTGTTAAATCTTTACTCCCCTTCTGCAGCAGTTTCTGATTATTCTCCATTTATAATTGGATTCCTTTAAATCATAAAACAATAGCTATTTTCTTGTCAATGTATTTCATAGTGTTATTTTACTTTATTTGTAATTTATTGTAGCTTATTCTTAACTAAGTGGTGGTTGTTTGTGGATTAAAGGTTAATCTTTTAATAGTTCTGAGATTTCTTGAGCCTGTAGCTTTGATCATTTATGTCATGTGGGAATGATTGTTGTATTTCTCATGTTTTTCCTAAAAAAGAATGGTATTCTTTTAAGCTGTACTAAATAGAAACATAAGGTATTTCGATATGCATGACTTTTTGAAATAGTTCAGAGTTACTATCTTATTACTGTGATGGGTGAAATGCTTTATTTTTATCTAGTTAATTCGAAGATTTTATTTATTTCGTTAAATGTGTCTAGTATGTTAGAAACAAACACTTTTGGACATTTATTAATAAGTATATTTAGAGAGTTCAATAATGAGTTTCTTTAAAATTAACATAATTTTCTTTTTTAAAATATTCCTTTATCTTATGTTTTTAAATTTTACTTGCGAGCACCACTAAGCCCTATTGGCTCAATGCTATAAATATTTAATACTAATTTTAGGTTAGAAATTATTAGGTAATGTTAATGTGGGCTTTTATTTTGAAAGACCTGTAGCTGTTTTATATAATGTAGGAAAAAATACACTAAATGAAAATTATCAGTGTTGGTAAGCTTTTATTTGGGTTCTATTTCTTAGATTATTTTTGTATTCTCATTTGTCATTATTTAAGCAATACCTTTATGTTTATTTTTGTTCTTTTTTAAAAAGCCACAGTATTGGTCATTCTAACTTGTAACAGAATGTTGTCCCCTACCATCCGTCATTAACATTTTTTTAAAAAAAATCCTGTTCAGGGAACTAATTATAGCTTAAATAACTTTACAGTGACTTTTTAACACTTAAAAATCTGATGGATATGCTAACCCTCACAGCATGAAGTTAAAGTATTAGGCCTTTAAAGCTTGCAGTTTATGGTGTAAATTGATTTTGGTGTCTCCTTATGCTCTCTGCAGTGAACTTCATTGTTTTTCATTTATTTGTTTTATCTCAGGGGAAGGCCTTTCAGCCTCCCGCCACTCTTTGCGAACAGGTCTCTCTGCCTCAAACCTTTCATTGCGAGGAGAATCGCCTTTATCTCTTCTTCTCAATCATCTTCTTCCTTCTTCAAGAGGTGGAACCCCTGCAGGCTCAAGGTGTACAACCCCAGTTCCCACCCCTCAAAACAGCCCTCCTTCCAGCCCTAGCATCAGTCGCCTGACCTCCAGAAGTTCCCCGCAGAGTCAGCTGCAGGCCCCAGAACTGCTGGTTTCACCTGCCAGTGATGACATTCCCACAGTAGTTATTCATCCGCCTGAGGAAGACTTAGAAGCGCTGAAAGGCCAGGAGAAGAAGAATGAGGAGAATGTTGACTTAACTCCAGGCAACTATCCCGAGTCCTCCATGTGTGGTGCTTTCTGCCTCTGGGTCACTTGCACTTGGAATGCCTTTCAGCACGTAGCTCGAGCGCCATATGTAGACAATGCTTATTATTTATTTTTACTTTTGCATGTTTTTTTCTTTATAGTATGTTGTAGAAAAGAATAGAATTATTAAAAAGAATTCTAAGAAGATTACACATCATTTAAGTCCTTTAAAACTTTTCACTTAAAATTTAGAGGTCAAGGTGTATGAAAATATTATAGACATAGACATTTTTTATAGTTGATTTTTTATTTGCCTTTCTTTTTTTTTTTTTTTTTTGAATGGTGGCTTTTCTTGTGCAGCTCCTTCCTTAGACAAATGAACACATACATAAAAAGATATTGAAGCCAGGTACCTGTGATCCCAGTGGCTCAGGAGGCTGAGGCAGGGGGGTTGCGAATTCAGAGCCAGGCTGGCTCTGACTTAAAGCAACTTAGTGAGACTCTGTCTCAAAATAAAAAAAAAAGTAAAAGGACTGTGGATGTGGCTCAGTGGTTAACCACTCCAGGGTTTAATGTTTAATTCCTGGTACCAAAAAAAAAAAAAAAGGAAGATAATGCGGTGATATGGCTTTTATCTATTTGATGCTTTTCTGATAAAGATAGGATCTTATGTTCTTCCCCCCTCTCCTCATTTTGCCTCTGAGACAATTGAGGTTCTCTGGAATCATTATTTCAAAACTACTGTTATATTTTGTGATAGAGAGTTTAGTTGTCCTTTGTTCAATGTCATGTCTCTTTAATCCAAATTTTTCTTAAGATTTTCAGGACAAGTTCCTTCATTTATGGCTAGGATATATTCTTTGTATGTAAATTAGAAATTATTTATTTTTTAAAGAGAGAAAGAATCAACTTTATTTTTCATCTGGACTTTGTTTCTCTGACACTTAGTTGTGTTTGTGGTGCTGGGATTTGAACTCATGCATGTCAGACAAGCACTCCAACCACTGAGCCACTGCTCCATCCCCTAGAAATAATTTCTTAATGGGCAAGAGGTTTATAGCTTATCTTATTTAAGCATTATATATTAGGGTAGTATTGGTTGTTCCTTATAAATTGATTTATGAACATTTACACGTGTGTCTTACTAGGTAATTTGCATTTAGAAAGTTTTTTTTTTTTTTTTTTTAAGAGAGAAGGACAGTGAGAGAGACAGAATCAATTTTTATTGAGTTTTTCACATGGCTTTCGTTGCTCTGACACTTAGCTGTGTGTGTGGGTGCTGGGGTTTGAACCTGTGTACTTGTGCATGCGGGGCAAGCACTGTAACCGTTGAGCCACCGTGCCGGTCCTGTTTTTTGTTTTTTAAGATAGAGGGAGAGCAAGAGTGAGAGAGATAGAATCAATTTTATTTATTTTTCATCTGGTTTTATTTCTCCGACACTTAGTTGTGTACGTGGTGCTTGGGTTTGAACCTGGGTCCTCACACATGCCAGACAAGCATTTCAACCATTGAGCTATGGCTCGAGCCCCCATTTAGAAAGTATTTTTAGTGATATTTTAAACTGTTTCACACAAGCATTGATAATATATGCTTTTTTTTTTTTTTTTTTTTGGTGGTACTGAGGATTGAACCCAGGGCTTCATGCAAGGTATGCAAGTGCTCTATCATTGAACTACATCTGTAATTCCCTTTTTTAAATTTTACTTTGAGATTGGGTCTTCCTAAGTTGCTGAGGCTGGCCTTCAACTTGTGATCCTCCTGCCTTTTTCTCTCAAGTAGCTGGGATTACTGGTTTGTGCCATACAGCTGGCCTAACTTGTGGTTTTAGTCACTTAAGTGTTGTCACGTTTCTCCAACATACTGATAATAGCTAACATTTCATTGGCAAAGCAGTTATTCGGTTATTCTACTCAGTGTGTATACAGATTTGTATGAGTTAGCTATACGTATCCATTTTAAAAAAACTCAAAAAAAGTTAAATTTTCTGTGATTTGTACAGCTAGTAAGTGACAGCTTAAATTGTACTAATTTTTGTCTTCTTACCACTGTAAGAAAAACCTCTTCTCTTCATTGACTTTATCCAGTAAACCAGGAACATTTTATCAAAAGCTTATTCTAGTTGCAAAAGAAAATGTGTACACACAAATGCACACTTTTAGAAGGACAAACGGAAGTTTTGTGGCTAAATAATTGCAACATTAATTATGATTGTAATTATGTTGCCATTGTTTGATAGTTGGTATCTAGATACTTTTTTGGATGACATATTTCTTAATTTTATAGCAGTATGTTAAGGTTGGTGCTATCCCCATTTTACAAATGAAAAAACTAAGCTATCAAGATCATATTATAAATGGCCAGAGCAGGGATTTGAACTCAGCTGTATGTACAACAAAATCTATTGTGTAATATTTCATTGTGAATTTTACTTGTCCATGAAAAACCTAAATTAACAATGAGGCAACTGGACATGAAGGGGGAAAAATAAACCCTAGAAATAATTACTCAGAAATAATCAGTACTCTTAACTAAAGGAACTAGCAAGTCTCTTTTTCTTTGAACAAAAATGATTTTCAATGTACTTTTGTTTTTACTTGTGCCATATTGATCGATAATTCTGAACATTTCTTGTTTTAGCAGCTTTGTTGTTATAAATATAAGGGACTCTAAATTTTATATAAAAAGGAAGAGACATAAAGGTTCACAGTGGTGTTCGGCCGTGTTAAGGGAATAAGAGAAGCTATTAGCTGAGAATGGAGGCATGCAGTGACCCTCCCCCAACCCCTACCCCTGGTGATAAGGTCTATCAACTTTTCTAAAGAGAAGAAATTAAAATGGAGGGAAGGGGAAATTTCTAAAGACAAAAAGAAGCTCATAATTACTGTTAAGAGGTAAAGATTGGTATTTACTGAGAAAAGTAATAGAAGCTGCGATGTATTGTTTCCTGTTTAATTACCTTTGGTGCTTAAAACAGTTGGAAACTCTAGTGGAATTTCCTTGATGTCTGTAACATCTTGGAGGGGTAGTGGCCTCAGCATCATGATGGGGAGGGGATGCTGCAGACTGTGTGTCACAAAGCCATGCTTTATACATACCCAGGATAAAAAGAAGACAGTACACAACTAAGTGTCAAAGCAACGAAAGCCATGTGAAAAATTCCATGAAACTGATTTTCTCTCTCTCTCGTGCTGTCCTTCTCTCTCTTAAAAAAAAAAAAAAAAAAGACAATATTCTATCAGTTACTTTTTGAAGGGTAATTATTTTTACAAGACAGACACTCATGTTTAGTATTTGTAAGTTATTTCTTGCAAACTCAGTATTTCTCAGCCTTGCACTGTTGACATTTTAGCTGAGTAATTCTTTGCTGGGAAATAGGCACTCCTGTGTCTGGCCTCTGTGTACCAGCTGCCAGCACCCCGCCACCCTCGTGACAAAAAAATATGTCTCTAAATACTGCTAGATGTCTCTTGAGGCATAGTTCTCCCTGGTTGATAGCTGCTGCTTTATTTCTGCTTTCAAACTTGTAATGACAGAATGCTGATATGATAACTTTGAGTTACTTTTCTCTAGTTAGACTTGCTATTTGAAAAAATAGTATAAGTGTGAAATAGATTTACCAGAGTATAATTTTAAATCCCACTGTTGGTTTTATTTATAAAAGTCTCTGTGGGACTGGAGCAGTGGCTTAGCAGTTCTGGCACTTGCCTGGAATGTGCAAGGATGTGGGTTTGAACCTTAGCACCACATATGCAACAAAGTGTCAGAACAATGAAAGCCACGTAAAAACTAAATAAAATTGATTTCTTCTCTCTTTCACTGTTCTACTCTTAAAAAAAAAGAAAAACTCTCTGCATGTGCCAGCTTTTTTTTTTTTTTTTTTTTTTTAAACATCCTCCAGTCCTCTCTTTTTCTGTTTCTCTCTTTCCTGAGCATTAAACCCTGGGGTGCTGGGTTAAACCACTGAGCTATATCCACTGTCCATGTTATTTTCTATTTTGAGGCAGAGTCTTGCTAAGTTGCTGAAACTGGCCATGAACTTGTAATCTTCCTGCCTCAGCCTCCTGAGTCACTGGAATTATAGGCATGTAACACTATATCTGGCTTTCTCTCTTTCTTTCTTTCTTGAGAAAATCAGCTTTATTAGAAAGATGAAATGTATGCTAACTTGAATAACTAGGTTGCACAAGAAAGGATCTGAAAATTCCGTTTCTGACATCCTCTAAGATATGGACTCCATTGATTATGCACCATGTTCTTTCTTCAGAGTCATTAATTTTTTGGTACCGGTTATTGAACCCAACGGTGCTTAACCACTGAGCCATATCCTCCCAGCCTTTTTAAAATTATTTAATTTTTGATTTTGAGATAGGGTCTTGCTAAGTTACTCAGGGCCTCACTAAGTTGCTGAGGCTGGCTTTGAACGTGTGATCCTCCTGTCTCAGCCTCCTGAGTTGCTGAAATTATAGCCACGTGCCATTGCACTCAGCCCTGAGTCTTTTTTAAGCAAATAAATACAGTCCTCCTGAGTTACTTGTGCAAATGATTGAGAGCTTTATTTTTTGGTGACTTAATTCTGACCTCTAGGAATTTATTGCAGGAGTAGGGAGATCTATCTGCTTTACAGATTAAGAAAACAGCTTAAATTTAGCTGAGGCTTGGAAGGAGTACCCAAGGCGATAGATGAAGGTGGAAAGCTCTAACATACACCTGCCGTGCTAATTCTGAAAGAAGGACGAGATAAGCCAAGTCGCTTCAGGTTGTACCCTCTAGCTTTGTCACCATTGAATTCCACATCATTTCTTCTTGTATCTTCATTTTTCTCCACAGCCTTCTCATTCTACTCCTTTCTCCCAAATCTGGTGACTGGGATTATTCTGGAAAACTGTGTCTTATGCATTCTTTTGTTTGTATAGCCACAGACCGAATACAGTTTAACAGTTAGAAATCTGTGATGTTCAGTTGCAGTTACCACCAGGGTCTTAAAGAAGACTTTTCTTGATTTTCTTGCATAAGAATAGGTGGAAGTTACTAAAAAATGCTGGTTAACTTTTCTTCCATGCCTTGGGCAAAGAAGGGACACTGTTCTGAAAGTTTAGGGACAAATGTCAAAGTAAGGGAATCTTAACAGTATATCAATGCTAACATGAGGAATGAGTTGTCTTAGAAATAATTTGTATTTCAGGATGTTTATCTTTTCCAGAGAATGAGCTAAATAGACTGCATTTACTTAATGATATCACAGAGATTTTATGTCACTGAGTTTAGACAATAGCTCCAAAAAACTTAATTTCAATATTCATTAGTTATGATTTGTTCTGTGCTACAAAATTAAAAACTCTTAGTTGCATTAAGTACATCTCATATGCTTAAAGTTCAGGAACTTGATTACCAGTAAACCTCAAAGATCTAACCAACAAATCAATTTTAAATCAGTTGTGGATCATGACTTTATTGTGAGTTGCACTGGTAAAACTAAGAGTAGGATTTAATGTATTTCAGTACCTTTTCCCCTATGATATGTTTTGATTATTAGTTTATATTCTTGCACTAGAAAATCCTTGGTGTTTTGGGGGAAAAAATGAAGTGTATTTAATTGTAGAATTCTGTGCAATGTACTTTAAAATTTTTAAGATTTGAACTTTTTGCCAGAACTGTGCTAGGAACCAAGGATTGTCATACTCAGTGGTATTTTTAGGTTGTTTTGTTGTGAAATGTTGCTATTGAACGTCACTTGAATGTATTACTCGTTGAACATAATTTATCATTTGTAATCCAAACAACTATCATTTGCAATCTGAAACTAATTTTATAGGCTTTTCTGAATCCAGGAGGTTGAGTCTATTATTTAATCACATGGCTAAAAGTGGCAGTATAAATTTTAATACAGATTTCTTTGATTATGAAACTGAGAAAGTAAAAACTGCTTATCATATTTGAAAGTTGTAATTTGTTAGGAAAAATGATACCAGGCACTACAGATAATAAAACTACAGAAAAATGAAAATTCTTGAGCAGATTGTTAAGATTATGAAAGGTGAAGATAAAGTCAACCTACATTTAGTTACATCTAAGCTTTCTGAGTTAGACTTGTAATTTGTCAGGGAATTTATATTATTGGTGTAAATGTGCAAAGTGTAGTCAGTCATGTAGGTGCAATGCCATGAAAAGTGTATTCCTTAAGTATTTATAGTGGTAATCAGATTCAGGTCTTGTTTGCATCTTTTGTGGTTCCACACTGACTCACTTTTTTTTTTCTGTTTTTGGAAAGGCCACCATTTATATTAAATATTAAGATGTACAGCTTTATCATTGCTTACATTGTCATCTAGTTTTGCTGATTTGTACTAACACCCAGCACTTTTTTTTTTAGCCTTGCACATTTGCTTTTATAATAAAATCATCACTTTCAGGTTATGAGCAGAGTTAGGCTACAAAGTGCATTTTTCCCTTACTAATCTGGTATTGTGTTTTTTCTTAAAAACAGGCATTTTGGCCTCTCCACAGTCAGCTCCTGGAAACTTAGACAATAACAAAAGTGGAGAAATTAAAGGTAATGGAAGTGGAGGAAGCAGAGAAAATAGTACTGTTGACTTCAGCAAGGTAATTCTGTCATTTATCACATGTGAGTTTTCATAGTCATTCTAACTGAGAAAATAACTAGCGATTTGTGGCTTTATTAGCATTGCTTATAAACGTTTTTGGTAACCTGGTGCTTATACACCCACCTGAATGTGATACTTGTGATATGTTCACTCAAAGTCAGAAACTGGGAGAAAGGCTAATTCCAAGTGTTTGAATAGCGGCATGCTTACTTGTTTTAGAGATTGTGAAAGAATATGTAAGTAATACAGCATCACTGCCTGTACTTACCATGGGTGTGATCCTTCAGTACCGTTTGAACCACGGTCGTTTGTTCTGGAGCTACCACCACTAGGAAGGCCAGTTTTGGGACTTGTGTTAGGGCACTAGTGATTCAGCCTTTCCTGGGCTGTAATGCCATCCCAGAATTACTGTCTTCTGGTGGTAGTGCTCCTTGGAATGCCACTGGAACTATACTGGTCCTTCCTTGTGGGTAGGAAAAGGCATGGATTAAAAAAAAAAAAATCTCAACTGTGCTTTTTTATTTTGGTAGATGAGCGTTTAGTTGAAATGGGGTAAACATTTCAAAAGAACAGGGCAAAAAACTAAACTCACTACAACTGAATTTAAAGTGTCCATCTGAATACTTTTTATGAACACTGGATTGCATGTAGCCTTTTTTAAAAATATTAATTTACTACAGGATACTCATGGTACTGTAATATTTTTCAGTGTAAGGCTTTTCATTAAATGTGATTATGTCAAGCAAGATAGTTTTTTTGGTTAAAGCTGTTTATACTCTGTCATTTGAAGTCTGAAAATCACGTTTTATAGGAAAGAAGTCTAAATGATTTGCATTACAGCTCTGCTAGGAGTCATACTCCAAATCAAGGAAAGCCTTGCATTAGGGAGTTTAGCCATACAGAAAGGCTCTTGTGCTTTTAATTTTTCAATTCTAACTTGATCTTCATTTTACTGGTGCTATATTATTTCAGTTCACTGAAAGGTGTTCATAACTAAATTGCAGTTTATTCTTGTTAAATGAATAAATTAATGTAATGTATGTAATAGAGCTCCTCTAGACATGGCAGTTGCCGTTTATTTTTGTTCCTCTGTCACAGTTTTACTTTTTTTTACTTGGCCTCTCCTTGTGTACACCTCCTTGTCTCCTGTTGGGCAGGAGTCTGCCTCCTGGCACTGTAGTTGTGGCACACTGGGTGTGGGACTCAAGAGGCCCGCTGTAAGTGCTGGTTTTATTTTTAATAGATAGCCCTGTAAGTGGTTGTTTAGTGACTTGTGTGAAACTGTGTTTAAATGAAAAGCTCACATACTTATATATCTGTTTTGTAACCTTTTCCTTGTAATTATACACAGGCAACTAAATTTCACGTATTATGGCATTATCATAAATCTGAACTAGTAAAGGCTATAGATTTTAGTTATAAATGACAATTTTTCCCATTTTAATGAAAACACTGGGGATTGTTAGAGTTTTTTTTTTAAGGGGACTTATAATAATATATAAAGGGACTAATTCATTTCTAAGATTAAATTTTTAGAAAATTATGACAATATATTACCACTGTGTATAATTTCATGAACCATTGTTAGTTTGTGAACTATACGTCCTTAATAGTTTTTAATAAATAGTGCTGTATTCATTGAAAATTTTCTCAAGTTCATGTTTGATGATTTAGATTTCTGAGTAGTAAAGATTGTGAGAGTAGTATTGATATATGTATTTTGCTTGCTTTTTTGTCTATTTCATTCTTTATATTTGTGAAAATTTTGACATTTATATATCTTTTAGATCACAAGTTTTGATTAGAAAATACTATTCTTGAAAAGCATTTTTCTTTCCTATTTCCTTCTAGATAGTCTTATAAATACCATGCAAATTTTATTTTTAATTATCATTATTTGTCAATAGGTTGACATGAATTTCATGAGGAAAATTCCTACGGGAGCTGAAGCATCCAATGTTCTGGTGGGAGAAGTAGACTTTTTGGAAAGACCTATAATTGCCTTCGTGAGACTGGCTCCTGCTGTCCTCCTCTCAGGGTTGACTGAAGTCCCTGTTCCTACGAGGTAAAAATTGCTTCCAATTAACATTTTCTGAGCATGTTCCAACTAAAAGTTTTTTTCTATTGAAAGAACAAGCATCTTGCTTCATGTAATGAAGGCTCTTTTTAATTATTAGCATTCATTCAGTGTAAAAAATCCTTTGAGTATTAGGGCATACGATTTTTCTTTCTCCTGGAAGTAAAAAGATAAAATAGCATCATTCTTTTAAAAAAATAATGCATGTGTATTTTTATAAGAAG
Source organism: Aplodontia rufa (assembly GCA_004027875.1). Classification (NCBI taxonomy): domain Eukaryota; kingdom Metazoa; phylum Chordata; class Mammalia; order Rodentia; family Aplodontiidae; genus Aplodontia; species Aplodontia rufa. The sequence continues at coordinate 56,164 of PVKS010007831.1, read as the reverse complement.
ATTGGCATCTTAGAAACTTGAGTTTTAAAAAACAATGAGCCATTTTATTTTTATTTGTTTGCTTATTTTGGTGCTAGGGATTGAACTCAAGGCCTTGTTGCATGCTGAGTATACAGGGTACCATTGAGCTGCGTTCCCATTCTCATTTAAGCGTTTTAGACATATTACCTAATGCTATGCACAAACACTGGAATCGGAGAAAATGGAGTTGAATTCTTTCTCTGCCCCTTCCTTTTTTATGAAATGGTGTCAACACTTATTTAAATTTTCCATTTCATTTGTAAGTGAGAATACCTCATATGGTTGATTAAATGTAACAATATCTTTGAATTAGACAAATGCTTTGTCTAATGTAAACATAGAAATAACACTCAGACTCTTCTTCAGTCCCTCACAAGAACCACTGAAATAATGGTAACTCCAACTAAAGCAGATCACAGATGAAACAAGGACCTTCTAGTAAAAAATTTTTGTTCAGTATACATTATGAGTAAAAATTAAACCAGGGGTGATATCTATGAGAATAATTTGCAAGTTGTACTATAAAGAATAATCAGTTTATTAGTTATACAAGGGATAGTTCTACAGTTTCTTAGCTTTAGAAGTTTAATTGTAGATGAGACTTTTTTTTTTTAAAGAGACGGACAGTAAGAGAGAGAATCAATTTTATTTAGTTTTCATGTGATTTTCATTACTCCAACACTTTGTTGTGTATGTGGTGCTGAGGTTTAAACCCGCTTACTTGTACATGCCAGGCAAGCGCCTTAACCACTGGGCTGCTGCTCCAGCACCAGATGAGACTTATTTTTAAAATAATTTTTCTTTTTTTTTTTTAATAAGTGAGCATGAAGAGTTAATTGGAACTTGATGGAAATATACTTATTTTCAATTTGTTTTACTCAGTTTTGTGTGTTTAGTTTTTGCTTAATGGGTTTGAACCCAGGGCCTCCCACATGATAGGCAAGTGTTCTACCATTGAGCTCTCTACCCCAGCCTTCGGTTTTCATCCATGATGCAAGTGTTGAGAAAAATAACTATGGATTCATATGTACAGTCTCATAAAATAAAAGGGTAAATACTTTAAATTTGGACAAGTGTGAATATTAATGTTTTATTATAGTGTTAGCAAGGACATAACCAAGGAGAAAATTAAATACTTTTTATTTAGTTACTAGAATAAGTTTTTCTGTTAAATTTGAAGTTAAAAATAATTATTTTCCTTCCAAAGGGAGTTGTCAACTAAAGTCACATATTTACAGTATTAAGTGTTTTTATCCAGAATTGACGATTTGAGGAATTGCAATTTTTTGTGTATACTACTGCTCGTTTATAGTCCCTTCTCTCCCTCCCTCCCTTCTTTCCAATTTTTTTGTTTTTTTGTGTATGTACTCCTAACTACTTATTTGACAGACCTTTTTTATGTACTTAATAGGATTTTTATTCATTGTATTTACTAATTTATTTTTGTTTAATTCAGACCATATTTGTTTAATCCGAAAGGATCTAGAGAAGGTGGGGATTAAATGGAAAACACTTTCTCAGTTGCTGTTTGGCCCAAGGTCAATGGGATGTGACTGCTGCACAGGCAGTTAATTTTGAAGGTCCTTGTTTTGTCTGTGATCTGCTTTAGTTGGAGTACCATTGTTTCAGTGGTTCTTGTGGGGATTGAAGAAGAGTCTGAGTGTTATTTCTGTGTTTACATTTGAATGGTTTTCAAAAACGTATGGACCTAGATTTGTGTGTATGTTGTTTGTTTTAAAATGCATGTGTTTTAATCTTCCCTTAGGTTTTTGTTTCTGTTGCTGGGTCCAGCAGGCAAGGCATCACAGTACCATGAAATTGGAAGATCAATAGCCACTCTCATGACAGATGAGGTAGGTACTAAAATACAGTTAATTGCCTTTCAAATACACAATGATTATGGAATTAAATTATAGTCCTCAGGGCTGGAGCGGTGGCTCGGTGGTTGTGGTGCCTGCCTGGCTTGTGCAGGTACACGAGTTCAAACCCCAGCACCACATGCACAGCAAAGTCTTGGAGCAACGAAGGTCACATAAAAGTAAATAAAAAATTATTTCTCTCTCACTGTCCCTCTCTCTTTAAAAAATTATGCTCCTTTTTTCTTTCATAGTGAGGCTTACAAAATTGTCCTAATGTCTATGCTGTTTTGCCTCATCTTTACTCTTCAAATATTTGCCTTTGATAAGGATCAGAGAGTATTGGTATTTTTTAATCTTTCTTTTTTTAAACATTTGAAATTATTGGCGACTTTCTTGGAGTTTTGAAATGTTTTCTATCCTAGATTTCAGTATATTGTTTCTTTTGGTTTTCTTCAGAACTTCATCTGTTTTACTGTGAATTTCTCTCCCCTATTTTGGGACCTCATCTTTGACCATGTCCTACTTATTGGTCAGGACGTTTGTCTCTTTTGAAGGAGAGATTCGTATCAGGTGCTTGTCAGGCATCTCCACTGTGTGTCCCTAGGGTAAAAGAAACCCCACACATCTGAACTGATCTCTTTTTTCTATCCAGTCTCTATCAGTCAGTCAGCAGATTCTGTTGACTTTTATCTCTTTGATATGTTTTGCAGTTAACCTCTCATATTCTTTCTGTGTACACTGCCAGTTCTCTGGCTTAGACTTTCTTACCTGTTGTTTGTTTCTTGCAATTCAAGTAGCTTTCAGGATCCCCGCCCTCCTTTACATGTGCTGGGGATTGGACCCAAGTCCTTGCACATTCTAGGCCAGTGCTCTACCATTGAGCTATGTCTCCAGCCCTTTTTAAATTCTATTTTGAGACAGGGTCTTATTAAATTGCCCAGACTGGCCATGAATTTGGGATCCTTGTGCCTCAGTATCCCAAGTTGCTAGGATTATGGGTGAGCCCTACCCTGCCCAAATTTTGTTTGTCATTAAGTACATTATTTAAGTAAAATTGTTTGCATATCTGTAATATAGGATAATTAATATTGAAATGTCATAGAAGTAGACTGACACAGTATTTTATTCCATAATGAATTACCAAGTATTTCCTGTACATTTTTTTCATTATTATGTGTCTCAACACATCACTGTATCCTTTTGTTGCTAGTTATCATTAATCATCTGGTAATACTAATTGTGTGTTACCTTTTATGTTTGTTACCCACGGTGGGTTACTTATTTGTGGATTTACTATAGAATTTTCTTTCAATTTTAAAATTCTTATACTCAATTTGTTTTTCTGTTTAGATTTTTCATGATGTAGCTTATAAAGCAAAAGACAGAAATGACCTCTTATCTGGAATTGATGAATTTTTAGATCAAGTAACTGTCCTGCCTCCAGGAGAGTGGGATCCTTCCATACGTATAGAGCCACCGAAAAGTGTTCCTTCTCAGGTAAACATCCAGAGTTATTCTTCTATGAGTTACTTTATTAATTAAGAAACTAGATAGAATTTCAGATAATACACTGGTTAAAAAGTCTAAACTTGAGGGACGTAGCTCTGTGCCCAGAACCTCTTTAAGAGGTTCATGCAGAAAGGTTTACCTGCACTTTGTCTCCTTCACCTTTTTAGTGTTATGCCTACCTCTGTGCGTGACCATTCGTTGTGTTTGAATTTTATGCTAGTTTTTATTCAGTACATGAGAAAAGGAAGATGGAATATAGTCTTATTTCTTCCCCTTTCTTACCAAAAGTTATCACACTGTATATAATATTTTGTATCTTGCTTTTAAAATAAAGGTTGAACATTTCCTTTTTTTTTTTTAATTAGATGAATATGGAGTTATAATTGAGGGGGAAACATTGTCAAACAATCAAGAACAAATGTGTATATACTTAGTTATCCAAGGCTAATGCCATGTCATGGATGCCCCGTTTAGGTTCCCTATGTTGCTGTTTCCCCCAGAAGACTCCCTGAGTTAAATGGATATCTCATGGAGGTCAGAGATCTCCTTCTGAGATGATTCCAGATTGAACATTTCTAATCTGAAATCGAAAATTCTCTGAAATCTGAAACTTTTTGAAAGCTTACGTGAAGCTTAACATGTTTCAGATTTTGGATTATTAGATTAAGAATGCTGAACCAATAAAGTCTATGCAAATATGTTAAAATTTGAAAAACTCTGAAACATTTCTAGTCCGTCATTTGGTTAAGGAATACTTAACCGGTATAACCATATATCTTGGAGATGTATTCCTAAGAAATAATGGAGCTATTCCTTATTTTTTCTACAGCTATGTTCTGTTCCATTTATGGATGTACCATTGTTTATCTTACTCCTGGGCTCTGGTTATTTTCAGTCTTTTGCTTTTATAAACTGTGCCATGGTACTCACAGGCCATTTTAGTCTCATACGAATGTATCTGTAGGATAGATCCTCACAAACAGAATTGCTGGCTCAAAGGGGGATTTATTTATAAATTTATTTTGAGTAGATATTACCAAAGTCTCCTGTCACCTTGAACTGTTTTGTGCTCTCACTGCTAGAGGACTACATGTTTCCTTTTTTCTTCACCATCAGACTTTCACATATTTCTCAGTCTTAGTGGTATATTTATCCTGCTGTGTTAAGTCTTTCAGTGGGTTTTTAATATGCATTTCTGTAATGTGGGGTTGGATATTCATGGTTATTGTTTATTCATTGCCCTCTCCCATCTTTTTTTTAACCATTGAAATAATTCATCGATCCCTTGGAGTTTGTCATGGTGGGTTATGTATCTGACTTTATCTTTTTTGTACATTGTTGCCTGGCTTTCCCAAGTCATTAAAGCGTTAAACATTGCTCCTTTGATTGATGTTGCTGTCTTCACGTTAAATTTCCGTCTGCCTTCGAGTTTGTTTCTGGAATTTATTTTGTTTTGTCTTCTGTTTATTTATGGATACATTCTACACTTGTTCTGTTTTGAGGCTTTTTGGTATATTTTAATTTCTGGCAGGTCTAGACTTGTTTTTGTACCTTGTCTTACTCTTGTTTTTCTGAGTTCTGTTGAGACTCTGCAAATTTTTCTTTCCCCTCTTTTTCCTGGTATCAGGGATTGAAGTCAGGGGCACTCAATATCTGAGCCACATCCCAGCTATTTTTATTTTTTATTTTGAGACAAGGTCTTGCTAAGTTGTTCAGGGCCTCGCTAAGTTGCTGAGGCTGGCTTTGAGCTAACTGAGTCGCTGGGATTACAGATGAGTGCCACTGCACTCAGTGCATATTTATTTTTCTGTGTAAGCTTTAAAATCAGGGTTCTGTGTCTAGAAAAATGCCTTCTGATTTTTAAAGTTATGATGACAGATAAATTTCCTAGTTAACTGAAGAAGCATTAACTTTAGGACATTAAATCTTTCTTTTCAAGAACATGGGATATCTATCCCCAGTTGATTTTCAGTTTCAAGTTTTTTTTTGTTTTTGTTTTTTTTGAATCAAGCAGTGTCATAAAGTTTTCCTTATCTGTAGTGTACCTGCTTCTTCGGGAGTGTATTCATCAAGTACTTTTTCTTCAACTGTTTCTATTGTAAATGAGGCTTTTGTTCTATTTGTGTGTGTGTGTGTGTGTTTGAATAATCTTTTTTTTTTTTACATTCACACTATCCTTTTTAGTTCTTTTATTGTACCTGGTAGTTTTTCCTTCCTTCCTTCTTTTTTTTTCCCTTCCTTTTTTCAGAGACATAGAGGTTCATTTAGGAGAGCAGAGGCATCTTCAAGGCAGAATATGAGCTATCGAGAGAGGAAAAAGCTTTGGGGTAAAAAAAGGAGTACACATTCAAGGTAGAATGTGGGCTCTCTCCAGAGGGAGAAACGCCTTGTTTGGTAGTTTTTTCAGTCATACCATTTGTAATAAGGGATAGTTTTATCCCTGCCTTTTGAAATTTTATACCTCTGATATTTTTCCTCTTACCTAATTGTGTTAATTAATATCTCTATTGCAGGATTTAAGGCAGTGAACTTTAAATGGGCATTTCTTATTTTGCTTTTGGCTTCTGTCAGTGTTTTCTAGTGTTTCCCTTAAAGATACTGATATTAAGACCAAAATACACATTTTATCATCTTAAGAAAATACCATTTATTATTTTATTGAAATTTTTAATATAAATGGATGTTGAAATTGATCAAATGCTTTTTTTTAGCATCTCTGGCAAAGATCATATTAATTTTGTCAATTATTTTGGTAAACTTTATTAATAGATTTCTTAATGTAAAACACTTGTATTAGAGTCAGGACAACTTGGACTCTAAAGTGCTAGTAGTCTGTCTGCTATTCTATTTAAGATGTTCGCACCATTGTAAGTAGATTGTCTATAGATTTTTGTGCCCTCTTTGTGTGTTGATATCATCATTGCATTTGTTTCATAAAAAAGGATTCATAAATTTTCTTTTTGTTGGTGTTCTTAAAACAGGTTAAATGGTACGGAATATTTTGGTTTTAAAAGTTTAAAAGAATTACTTTGTAAATTTTTTGAGCACACATCTTTTATCATATAATAGGCTTCAGCAACTTGCTTATTTCTTCTGTGGAAATCGGTTTCTGTAATTTCCATTTTTCCCCTGGGGTTCATTTTAATAAATTATGCTTTCCTTGTATATTACCTATTTCATCCAGGTTTTTAATTTATTTAAACAGTTGTGCATCTCTATATATTTCCCTTTTGTTTGTAAATTTTTTGCCTCCTTATCATATATAGTGTTGCTTATTTAGCTAGTGGACTAATCATCTACCATATTTCAAACAGAGCAGCTTTTAAAGTTTAGTTCAGATTACCTTTTTTTAAATGTGTTTTTCCCCTTAGATGTTTAATTCATCTTTTTAAGTTTTTCATAAGATATGTGCTTAATTTTTGTATGATCTTTCAGCAATATCCCACAGTGATACGTACTTTTTGTTTTATAGAAATTCTATAATATTCTTTTTTCTTTCTCCTAAGTTAGTTTTAATTTTGACATTTTCAAATGGTACTTATACTTACAGATGAGTCTTGCATCTCTATAAATATTGGATATGTAAACCAGGCCATAGAAGGCTGTGGTTTGTCCAGAGCCTTTGACTTCAGGTGACCTCCTGGGACCACAGGTCTCTTGCCTTTGCCTCACTTTCTGCCTCTTTCCTTCCCCTTATGTGTATGTGTACCTGTGCTCGCCTGCGCGTGTGCGCACACACACACACACACACATACTTTTAGCCCAGTTACCTCTTTACTGTGAGAGAGGGCCTATCCTGTAGCATGGGAATGATAGTTGTTAAAATAAAATGTAACAGGAAATTGATTTTTTATGAAGACATGTTTAATGAACAGTTACTGTGCTAGTTCTTTTTTAGGGAGGTATTTAGTGAAAGAAAAATAGCATGTTAATAGTTAACCTGAGCAATAGTTAAAGATTTCTGGTGAGACATATGCTTTTTTGGAGGCTATTGTGTTCATAGCTATTGCTGATTAGTGATTGAAATTATGTTTGCATGTTTTATAGTATAATGATGTTAGAGTATAAGATGCAGAAAGATAATCAACTTTAAAATAAGGATAGAAGCATTAGATTCTATTCAAAGTGTAATTTATTTAAAGAAGTTTACGTTAGGAAACATTTTTCTAGATCATTGATTAGATATATAATCCATATAAGAGCCGATGTTACTTTATTTGAAGGTACCACCTCATTTTTTCAAAAACAGATTACTGAAAATGTGTTTTTATGAAATTCAGGAAAAGAGAAAGATTCCTGTTTTTCCCAATGGATCTGCCCCTACATCTGGTGAGACTCCTAAGGAGGCTGCTCATCATGCTGGACCTGAGCTACAGAGGACTGGACGGTGGGTACAAATACTGATATCTTTTTGGGACTAGGGGTTCATTTGATGAAAAAGGGATGAACATTTTGTTTTTCTTTACAAGTGTTTGAAACCTAATCTTATACAGTCTTTCTTTCATGTTTTTAAAATGACTGTGTATCATTGTATAAGGTCTATGGTATTAAGAAAATTTTATGTACATTTAAAAGTAACTTTAAACAGTATGCACCAAACTTTAGTTTAAGATGTAAGTAATGGGCCATATGTTCAGAAATTGCAGTTATATGGTATCTAGGTTAATTCTCATCACCTCTACAGAAGGTTATTAATGAAGGTTTAGAGTCCTTATATAATTCACCCTATCAAATTAGAGAATTTCGGGAAGGAAGAGGAAGTATAATGAATGATTTTTTTGTGATTTGCATAGATTTAAAGCTCTAAAATGAACATGAGATAATGTAAGATTAAATGGGCAAGCATGATTAAACCATAGTAATGATCTCTGGAAATCCTGTTAGAAAAATTTAAACACTAACTTTTGGAATAAAGACTAAAATTACTGCAAGTATAAATATATTAAAGTATTTTGTAGAAGTAGCTAAATGCTGTAGTATTTCCATACTGTAGAAAAGCAGTTGGATATTGACACTGTGTGGTCTGCTGGGGTGGGGAATCAATGTGGAACTAAAATCTTGAATCTTAAAATCTTTGCTTATAAAACCAGGATATCTTACATAGACAGTATTAGGGATTTTGAAGACATGTCTTAAAGGGTACTATGTATTAGAAAAATAACAACTGGCATATTGAGTATAGACTAAACTCACAACTGGTTCATTGACTAATGAAATGTATTAGTTTCTATAAATGTAATAGAAAATAAAACACCATCACTGTGCAAACAGTGCTGGTCTCCTATTAGCTATTTTTTCTTTCAAATGGAGATAGGGTTAGTTCCTGGGAAACACTGAATTAGAACACCCCCCCCCCCCCGCACCATTGATCTCACAGTCACCTGAGAGCCTCTATAAGCCACATGTTAAATAACCAACTACCCATGTGATTTTATAGACTCATTGGCATCTTTTTATTGCAAACTCATTTTCCTTGCTGTCAGTCAGATTATTTATAGAATAACTTCTTTCACTTGTCAAGGTGTGTGTAGGATTTATTTCACTATTAATTTTAAAATAATTAGGGTGGTAAAACTCAAAACATCCAAAGCATTTGAAAACTTTTAATTATTTTTTAATCAATTGTTTTGCAGTTGCTGGTTGTATGATTACCTATATTATGGTCATAAAACTTTTTTGAATTATTGATTGAGTCACTAGTATCATTGAGTATTCTAGAAAATGGAGACAGGGCAGTAAACAAGAAAAACCCCTGTCTCTTCATGGAGCTTATATTTTATTGGGGTATTTTCAAGTTAGATGTATTGGAAAGTCTATTTTTTGTGTGTGTGATATGGAGGTTGAACCCAGAGCTGCTCTGCCCAATGGCTACATCTCTAGCCCTTATTATTTTATTTTGAGACAGGATCTTGCTATGTTGCTCAGGACAGCCGTGAACTTGTGATTCTCCTGTCCCAGTGTCCCAATTTTCTGGGATCATAGACATTCGCTACTTACTGTGCCCAGTTAAAAGTCTGATACTTTAAAAATATTATGGTATGGTTTTGGTGCTTTAATGTAAATATAGATTTTAAATTCCATTAAAACCTCTTTGATTTATTTATATGTGCTAGTTTGACTATACATATAATAAGCTAAATATACTGAAATAGCTTTTAAGGTTTTGTTTTTCCCCCAAACAGAAATATTCACATAATTAAAGCACAGATTTTAGAAGTTATTAAGATTATCATTTAATTAATAATGATTTGTTCAGCTAAGCAAAGTACACTACATTCATTTGAAAGGCTATTTGGATTATAATTGCATTCTTTGTGTTTCTAACAGTGCCTTTAAGATACATAATGTAGACGATAATAGAATTGCTTATGCATCTTTTCATGAATGGCTAGGTTTTTATTGTATATTTTCTTGTGCATTTGTGTCCAAAGTTGCACTTATTCATATAAAATCATTTGCGTGCAATCTTATCAGCATATAGTCCATAAAATAATGTGTATGTCTCTTTTAGCTTAATGAGCTCTATCTTTTCTCTATCATCAGTAAATTAAATGAGTGTATTTTCTGTAATTTATATTGTCATTTAAATTGGATTTAAATTTTTGTTGACAAAACGCTAGGCACCAGCAGTTTTATGTAGCCCATAGTTTTAGTTTGAACTAGCTAGAATCCTCTAGTGTACAGTTTGACGAGTTTCATCTCACCTATTTAGGCTTTTTGGTGGTTTGATACTTGACATCAAAAGGAAAGCACCTTTTTTCTTGAGTGACTTCAAGGATGCATTAAGCCTGCAGTGCCTGGCCTCGATTCTTTTCCTATACTGTGCCTGTATGTCTCCTGTAATCACTTTTGGAGGGCTGCTTGGAGAAGCTACAGAAGGCAGAATAGTGAGTACCAAGATTGGTAGTGGCCAGGCTCTTAGCTCTTCAGAGGCAAGTGTCTGTATGCATTTGTCTCACTATTCCTACTTTTATTTGAAGAGTCCCCACAGCATGATTAACCTGTCCCAAAGCAGACTTCCCCCAAAGGTAATTGCTGTGGAAAACATGGGGAAGCCATTTGAACAGGAGAAGATACACAGTTGAGGTAAAAAACAAAAACAAGAAAACCAACAACAAAAAGCTTACCCTACCTTGCTGAATGGAATGGTTTTATAAATTGAGTAAAAGGCTTGCATTGTATTCTGTTGGGAGGGTGGATTGTGGGGGAGACTGACTAAACTGATTCTGGGTGGGTCGTGGGTGGGGGAATTTTTCATTGGGGCTGCTTTACCCTGTAAGGTGTCATAGGATTAGTTAGAGTCATATTATTAATGTGAACCCATCAGCCCTGGCTGGTAGGTGCAGACTAGACTGGAAGAATAGAACATAATTGTAGAGATGATGGATTTTTTAAGTGACACTTTAATTTTGCTATTATTGAATTTGTGTGAAAGTTGTCAAAGCTTTTATTTGGAAAATATAACTGAAAGTTGTTTCTATCTTTTGATAAAATGAAAGTTTAGATGTTTTGCTGTACTTGGCAATACTGTGTTAGGAGCTGTGGTAGTTAGTAAAACTTTGAGAAAGTTTTTTTGGGGGGTTATATATTTTAATGACCTTTAAATGAGATTATTTATAGCTCTTAAGTATATTTTATTAAATAATATTTGCTCTTGGGATGAAAATTATATTTTTACAGATAAAAGTTAAAGAATAGCCGAAGCTAATAATGATAATTATTCATTTGGAGTATTTCATGAGCTGAGCACAAGATAAGCCTGAAAACTGAAATTTTCATGCAACTCTGAATTTATTTTTGACTGGATTCTTCTTACCTTATTCTCTAATCATTGTATTGAAAGTGCATATTTGTATTAAGTTGCTTTAACTGCTGTCACAGATTGTACATGTAACTACTGCTGGTCCCTGTGGAAATGTGTTTTATCTGTTACCCTCATGGAAGTGCTGCTTCTTGCTCATGGACTGTCCCTGCCTGCCTGTCTCCTGCTGCTGTTTACTACTGTGTGCATGTGATAGTGTGTTAGGCACTAGAGGAAGTGTACACAGATGTAAGAGCTTGTGTCTCCTGCCCTCAAGGGTGCTAACCCAAGGAAAGAGAAAGATAGCATTGGTCTTAAGTCCTGGCGTTTTGTGCCACACAGGAGTGAGCTAAAGGAAGACCTGTGGGAGTTGAAGTAAGAAAAATAGAAAAACAGGAGTATTATGTATTAGTTTTCATTTGCTTTTTGTTAGAACTTCAGGTGGAAATGGACATACTAGGAGGTGCAGTTTCAGAGTTTGCAAAGTAGTGAAGGAAGAAATGTAAAGATTGAGAGCCATTCACACATAAATGAGGTTTGAAACAATAGATGAAGTTAACAAGGGAGATATTTATAGGGAGAGGAGAAGAAGAAGTGTTAAGTAACCTGAATTTATGGGATGCAGGAGAAAAATGACCCAGCAGATTGGACACAGGTACAACCAGAGCCCTAGAAAAGGAGTGAGATTGGCGTAATTTTGAAAACGCCAAACTAGAGATTTTGAGGAGGAGAAACGATCAAGGGGTGTTCGGTGACTCAGTATATTCAAAAAAGGGCAGTAGAGAGGTATTATATATGTAAGGAGGGCTTTTTTTTTTTTTTAAGAGAAGCACACACAGAATCAATTTTTTTTTTTTTTTTGTTTGGTTTTCCACATGGCTTTCATTGTGTGTGGTACTGGGGTTCCAACCCACATACTCGTGCGTGCCAGGCAAGTGCCATAACTGCCAAGCCTCTGCTTCAGCTCCTAAGGAGGGCTTTTGATGGGTAAAATGGAAAGTTTTGAATGCAGAGTGTGGTAGGGAAGGCATTGCAGTACGGCTATGCTTTCCTAAGGCAAAGATAGGTTTTATTTTGGGAAGGAACATGTAAGCAGTGCAAAACTTAGGGAAAAAAATAGGTCTGGGTAAGGGAACGTTTAGCTTCTGTTACCAGTAATGATGGAGGGGTGGGGACAAAGGAAGAGTTTCATGTGCCACCATCTGCTTTTCAAGCCAAGTTTGAGGGAGGGGAACTTGAATTTTGTACCCATCTGCCCTTATTAGCAGTTTTTGTGTTTTGGTTTTGTTACCCTCCTCTTCTGTTTCTTCCCCCCTGCCCCATGGATATCATGTACAGATTTTTTTCCTTAAGTTTTACCAGAATTGATTCCATTCTTTTAGAACCAAGGATTGTATGATGGCTTACCAGTGTCTTCTAGCACAAACTGGTTTCCCATAGGCAAGAAAACAAATTTATCCAGTATAGTTAACAAATGTAATATTAATATAGACACTTCTCTTTTATGTCGTCAGAAGACCAATTTGTATGTGTTTCACCTTGTTTTTATTCTGATAGTTGGGTTATACTTTTGTTGTCTCTTGTTACTTTGTGATTTGATTTTGGAAGATTTGGTTACAGTTGATAATGATAATTGCTACCATTTGTTGAGTACATTCCAGGTGCCATACACTGTGCTTACTAGCTGTTTCCACAAATACTACTTAATTAAGATCTCATAGTTATCATCTCCCCCATTTAAAAAAGAGAAAGCTTGGGCTTGTGAAGATTGCAACACAGCCAGAGCTCAGCGCTCGGTTGTAGCCACCCTTCTACTTTGGATCTGGTTCTGAAGCCCGGCTCTCTGCCTGCTGCTGTGCTGCCTCTCATTTCAGGACTGTTGTCTTGCAAGCTTCTTTTCTTGCCTTTACCAGCTATGGCCTTTTCCTCTCTCTATGGTGCATTCCACTTGGCCTTGGTGTTGTGAGTGGTAAACTATTCTTTCCTTCTGATTCCTTCCCTTTGTGTAGTGGCATGGTGTATTATCACCCCTTAGCATCTCATAATCTAATTAGTTTGGATGTAATGGTGGTGGTGATACATTCTCTCTCTCTCTCTCTCTTTTTTTTTTTTGCCAAGCTTTAATGATAATCACTTCCTCATTTATGGTTGCTATAAATTTTTTAAAGAGATTTTATGTTAAGTATGACATTTTGATATGAATTGATCGAGCCTATCAGAGTAATTATTTTAACATGAAATTGGTTTGACAGAAATAGGGTCGTGTGTTAATTTAGTTATCTATTTGAAAGTTTCTTTTTTTGTAGCACCATATTGAACATTTAAAGTCTTTTGTGTTTTTTAAAATGAACTATTTCAGACATGTCAAAAGTATTAAAAACAATTCATACCCTTTTTAATTTGCCACAGACTTAAGAAATAAGACACTCTTAGATAGAATTGGAGTCCTGATATATGTCTCTTCCATTTTCCCTGTGCGTCTCATGGTGTTCTGAATTAAGAATGATTGCAAAAAGTTCACTTTTAAATATGCCGAAAGAAATCAGTTTTCTCCATGTATTTGAAATGTTTTTGTAATTTTCTGTATTTACATTTTAAGACCTAAGGTTGTGTTTGCTTTATATATTTAGTTCATATTTTTATTTTTCACACATCTAACGTATTGTATTAGGTTAGAAATATGTTTATGATGTATTGCTTCTATTCGTTTCTTTTTTCCTTAAACAGAGTGCAATAGAGTCTCTCTTTGGAGCATCGTTAACTGGGATTGCCTATTCATTGTTTGCTGGGCAACCTCTAACAATACTGGGGAGCACAGGTCCAGTTCTAGTGTTTGAAAAAATTTTATTTAAATTCTGCAGGTAAGTAATAGTTCTTTACTCATCACATGTATTTTCACATTGTACAATTTTGTGTTATATTGTTTATTAACCTAGCAACTGAGAAAATTCTGGTCAGTATATGGTTTTTTGATATTTTGGGGCTACATTGTGGTTGACCCTACCAAGGCTTCTACTATCCCATGTCAGTAACTTAGAGATGAGGAAAATAAGATTAATATAAAATCAGCTTATCTGAATACTGATGAGCAGTTCATAAACATCGTTTGTTCTAGCAAATTTGGACCAGTAAGATGTTTATCTGAACTTTTAAGTGATATGTTGTTCTTATATAGGAAGTTTAAAAAGCGATGACTTTACCAGTCAGTCCTGTTTAACAGATGAGGGATTGAAGCAATCAGAGTAAAGTGCCAGTTGCCACTCGCTAGGTTGTTTATGGTGTGCAGATAATACAGGGAATTGGAGCTGGTGTACTTTGAATTCAGCAGAGCCAATACTGTCTTTTAAGATGTAAATACAGTTGAATGTTTTAGCCTGAAATAATTTGATGGTTTTAAATACTTGATTCATCTAACTCTCTAGTTCAGATTTTGTACCCACTAAACAAGCTGGTTCTGATTATAATATGGCATGCTACATAGACCCAGAAAATGAAGTAATTTGAAATATAAGTAGTTTCTTATTTGAAATTTAAAATAAGAAATCATATTTCTGTGGTGATAATGATGGGAGAGAGGAGGTGGTGGTGGTGATGGTAAGACATTGGAACTGTGGGTGTCTTTACCATATTGACATGTGTAGTTTCTGTATCTTCAGAGGGAGTTAGGTATAGTTGTTCTTTTATGTGTCGTTTATTCCTCACAGTTGATTGCTAAAGTGAGACCTATTGATTTTGAAGTATTTATTGTGTAGTAGATATGTACTGTGAATCTTTTATATAAATAACCAATAAGTCTTAAGTCGAAGCAGAAAAACAGAGCTTTATCTAGTCATTATTTGTTCTGTAACTCCTTTTTTTAAGGAATCATGTTTCTATGTTCTTATTGCTTAATTATGAAAATTTTAAGGTATAAATACTGTTCCTCATATATGTGTTGATCATGTCCACATTTTTATTTCTAAACAGAGATTATCACCTTTCCTATCTGTCTTTAAGAACCAGTATTGGTCTGTGGACTTCTTTCTTGTGCATTGTTTTGGTTGCAACAGATGCAAGCAGCCTTGTGTGTTACATTACTCGGTTTACAGAAGAGGCTTTTGCAGCTCTCATTTGCATCATATTCATCTATGAAGCTTTGGAGAAGCTTTTTCATTTAGGAGAAATATATGCATTTAACATGCACAACAACTTAGATAAACTGACCAGCTACTCGTAAGTGCTTCTGTTTCTCCCTAATATTATAGAATATTTTAGTGAAGATGTCAGAGACTAAGAAAAACAATTTTTTTTCAGTGTATATCTAGCTACAACTACCCAACCAGCCATATAGTAGTCAATGTGTTTGTTTCATGAAATTTTGCGGAAGCTTTCAGTGGACATACATGTAGTTGATCAAGTTCATTCGTTTCTGTTCACTGTGTGTGTATGTTTAGTTGTCTGTTTGAATTAGACTGGCCTATTTTAATTTGATTGGCAATTAGCTTATCATATTTGCTTCAGGCAATAATACGGGATTTTAAATTCTTTAGCCACATCCTATGTGTATAGTAGGATGTAGGATAAATTTTTTCTATTTGTATATTCCTCACATTTTGGATCTTAATTAATATTTTTGAAGCTTGTTAATAGTTACTGAAGTTTTTGGTAGAATTTTAGTAAATTTTCATACTATGTTTAGTGTAGAGTGTTTTCTTTCTGATAAGAAAAGCATTATTCAGTCCTCAACATGACAAAAAATAAGATTAAAAAAAAAAAGGCATAAAGTTGGGCATGATGGCACATGCTTGTAATCTCAGCAGCTTGGGAGGCCGAGGCAGGAGGATTGCAAGTTCAAAGCCAGGCTCAACAACTTAGCAAAACTCTGTCTCAAAATAAAAAATAAAAAGAGCTAGGAATGAGGCTCAATGGTTGAGTGCCTCTGGGTTCAATCCCTGGTTATATCCACACCCCCCAAAAAGCATGAAACTCTAGAATAAAATAGGATTTGAAGAGTAATGTGTATTAGTTAAAAAGGTTGGTGAATATATTCAGTTAAAAGTGAAATAGGCTGTTAAAGTTACATATATCAAAGAAGGTGCCTGTACTTGTTGTCTTTAACAGTCTTGCTTGTGTAAATGTACTGCTCTGTTTGATTGACTTACGTAGAGAAATGTGGTCACGAAAAGTTGGAAAGGGTGCAAACCTTTCTCCTTCTACTCACCTTAGCTCCAAATCCTTGCATTCTTCTCTTTTCTTCCTACTTTTCCTCCTTTCTTCCTCCTTTGTCTTCCTTCTACATCCCTCAACTTTGGTAGACAAAGTAGGCAAGGAAGTAAAAGTCCATATAAGATACTGACTACCTGAAAGTATTAGAGATACTTTGATACCAAATCTGTTACATTCTGCCTTCTTTGCTCCTACATGCTTTTAAGATTCTCTTTTTGTCTTCCCTCTTTCTATGCACTTTATTGCTCCAAAAGATGACTTTTATTGTTGGTGCCAGCTGTTAGCACAGAGTTTCCTCTCGTTAGCTGAGTAGTCACGTGTGGACAGCAGCCACTCACCTCACTTCTCGTGAGCATCCTTAGGCACTGCGTGCAGTGTTGCTTCGTTCTTGTGAACATGCTGTGAATGGTGTCGATTAATGCAGCACCTTTCGTGTCTGAAGAAACTGAAAACTCTTGTAGGTTAAACTTGCCTTAGATCAAACAGCTGGTAAATAACAGCACCTGGGTGGACTCCAAATCTACCTCCTTGCCTTTTCTCAACAGTTCATAAACTAATTGGGAGTATTCATATTTGGGGGGGGGTGTTTCTTTGCTGTGCTTGTTTCTAGCTCATTTAGGAAGTTTTAATATGAATTGAAAATTCTTCTGTTAGTCCTGTCCTGAAAGAAAAGCTTTTATTTATTTAATAATGAATCTGGGGCTGGAGGGGAGGCTCAGCGGTTACAGCTCTTACCTGGCATGCTCAAGTACATGGGTTCAAACCCCAGCACACACGTATACAACTAAGCATCAGAGCAATGAAAGCCATGTGAAAAACTCAATACAAATTGATACTGTCTCTCTTTCTCTCTCTCATTGTCCTTCTCTATTTAATTTTTTTAAAAAGAATGAATCTTATGCTCAGTGAAGGGTAAATATGAGTAGAAGGTTTTGTCAGAGCACAGGGGGTTAATAGTACTGTAATTTTATTGGCAATAAATACACATTGTATGGGAGGGTAGGAAGAAACAGCAGTAACTGCTGTGGTGATGAGGAAATAGAAATTAATGGAGAGTAATCTTGCTAAACATGGTGTTGTCTTTTAACTTTTTAAGAAAAAAAAAGTCTCCCTTCCAAGGGATGTACTTAACCAGTTTTATTAAGTAAACATTTTATAGATACATGTACTAATTTTATTTATGTTATGCAAACCTCATTCCTTTTCTAGTCTCCATGTTTTGCAACATGGAAAAAAGTTAAGAAGAAGCTACCACACTGAGAAGTTGGCTTAGTAAAATGTAAACATGAAATGCATAATTCTTAAAAATTTACCCACTGTAATTTTTCAGATGTATATGTATTGAACCTCCTGACCCTAGTAATGAAACTCTAGAGCTGTGGAAGAAAGAGAATATAACAGCACACAGTATTTCCTGGGGAAATCTCACTGTTTCTGTAAGTAAATTTCAAAATGAAGGATGTTATAAATATTGTATTAATTTGATTCTTCAGCTTTTTAATATTATACTTAAATTTTCTTCTTGATCAGTGGATCGATATGTTTTCAGAATATAATGTTTGAACCAAATAGGAGTCCTTTTTTTTTTTTTAGCATATCATGCACTAGAAAGTATAGGCTGAAAAGAATGAGGGTTTGAGAGATAAGGAGTGTATTTCACTTCTAAGAGAGAGTTATTAAAAAGATGTGAAAATACTTGTGAACCTTGTCTAACTTACAGAGGTTAGTCTGATTCAAGCCCTTAGAAAAGAGGAAGGAAAAAGGGAAAAATGTGTTATAAGCACCCACTGTGTACTGAACACTCTTACAGGTACTTGTATTGTGTTGGGAAATGTCCATGTGTGTTGCTAAAGGGTGCATGAGTAATACAAGACCGAGAGTTAGGTATAAACATGTACTGCTAGCCATACTTCCGGTACCCAGTCACCTCGTACGCCTGTTGGCTTCTGTATTGAACAGTGCGGATATATAACATTTCCACCAAAGGAATTCTACTGGACAGTACTGATGTAAAGCAGTAACAATCAGAATCAGCTGAGAGTCATGCTTTACTATTTTATAATTAGCAAGTCATTTTTCTGTTGTCCTCATTATGGAAGAGGTGTAGTTAACTGAAGTACTCAAAAGTGACTTCTTGAAAAGAATTTGCTTCCTGATGGGTAGGAAGTCTTAAATATTAGAGAAACAGGTTTTTCCAGAGTATTTACAGATATTCATTTTACGATATTAGGTGGTGGTTTCATTTCTTTTTGTCACCTTTAATTCCATGAGCTGTGTTTACTAATCTCAGCACATGGAAATTGAAAGTTATGGAACTAGTAGATTTTTCTTTTGATAAACTTGAGGGGATTGTTTGCTTTGTTTTTGGTTAAAATGAGTTATATTTGTTAGAATAAAAAAGGAATTTTTAACAAAGGACACTTCCTTCTACTCTCTGGTACCTTTCAGTTATTTTTTCCTTCTAAAAGGAAAATCAAGTCAATAGGACTTCTTTAATTGTATTATATCACGCTATATTTAGTATTATATTATCAATTTGGTTAAAGGCAATATTGTTTGTTTGTTTGTTTTTTAAAGAGAGAGGGACAGTGAGAGAGACAGAGAAAGAGAGAAACAACTTTATTTAGTTTTTCACATGGTCTTCGTTGCTCCAACACTTAGTTGTGTACGTGGTGCTGGGGTTTGAACCCGGTTTGAAACCGCTGAGCCACCGCTCCAGCCCCGGCAATATTGTTTTAATGGTTAGTTACTTTACTTGCTTGTGAAAGACCATGGATCAGTTCCATCTTGAATTGAGTCAGAAAAGCTACCCATAGTTTTTGTTACTGATTTTAGTTTAGTATGGTAGCTATCTTCTGTTTAGTGTTATAAAAGGGCATGATAGTAATTTTCTGTCTGCTATTTTTGTTATAAACCACCTGTTCAGAAATAAAGGAAAGACAATAAATTATGGACTAACAAGAATGCAGAGGAAACATTTCATAAATAATGCTTGTTATAAGCCTTTTACTAAAAGGGAATATATATATATATATTTTTTTTTTTTTAAGAGAGAGTGACAGTGAGAGAGAGAGAGAGAGAGAAACAGAGACAGAAGCAATTTTTATTTAGTATTTCATGTGACTTTCATTCCTCTGACACTTCCTTGTGTACGTAGTGCTGGGGTTTGAACTCCAGTATCCCGTGCCTGCGAGGCAAGCGCCTTAACCTTCCAGCCACTGCTCCAGTCCCCCAGGGAATACGTAATTGAAAGAAAGGAGGAACTTGGTGAAACACTATATTTCAGTGATTTGGAGGTGACACATTGTAGCATCCCTGAACTCAGGTGGCATCTTTTGTTTTAAAGAGATAGAGGGACAGTGAGAAAGAGAGAATCAATTTTATTTAGTTTTTCGTGTGGCCTTTGTTGTTCTGACACTTTGTTGTTTATGGTTTCGAACCTGTGTTCTTGTGCATGCTGGGCAAGCACTATAACTGCTGAGCCACTGTTCAAGCCCTCAGGTGGCATCTTACAGTTATCAATGATGTGTTATATATAGTTGATGTGTGTGTGTGTATGTGTATAGCATATATATAGTTGTGCTTTTCTTTCAATGTAAATGTAAAATTTGCATCTTAGAGTCAGTGAAGTTTATTAATTGATTGGATGTTTGAAAATTCCTTCATTTCATTCCCCCAACCCCCTATCCTTTTTTCCAGGAATGTAAAACCTTTCATGGTGCATTTGTGGGATCAGCTTGTAGTCTTCATGGACCTTATGTTCCAGATGTTCTCTTTTGGTGTGTCATCTTATTTTTCACAACATTTTTTCTGTCTTCATTCCTCAAGCAATTTAAGACCAAGCGTTATTTTCCTACCAAGGTAAATGGGATGTAATTTTGCAATTTGGTAATCATATTTTTGGTTTTAGTTTTCTTGGTTTATTTCAAGACAGCAGTATATCATTTAAGGTTAACACATGATGCCAAATAATTATAAGTTATATTGAAAAAGGTATGTTACATGTCTGAGCTCAGCAGGAAGATATTGGTACCATGAAAATGTCTAGGTTAGCCATCAATCATGTTGTCTTTGGGAAAGAATTTATGTATAAATGTATGTGGCTTTTAACATTGTCAGTAATTAAAAATCCCTTCATACGTTTTAGTGAAATTTGCTTGTCAAAAAGATGAACTGTTTAGAAAGGGAATGTATTTCTCTGTTTATATTAACATAATCCTTTTAACATAGGTGCGAGCGACAATCAGTGACTTTGCTGTGTTTCTCACAATAGTAATAATGGTTGCAGTTGACTACCTTGTAGGAGTTCCATCTCCTAAACTTCATGTTCCTGAAAAATTTGAGGTAAGGATTATAACAAGTGGCTGTTTGTTACTTGAGAATATCAAACTACTTTAAAACGACAGACATTCTCGTTCCTCAGAAGGAAGTGTCATCTGTTTGAAGAGCTGATGCTTTGACAGGAAAAATTACATGTGTATTTCTCAGTAAAATAAAAGTGAAAGTACCTATTAAGGAAAAGTACAAAGCTGGTCTGTCAGTGCAAGTGAAAATGTCTGTGGTGAAGAGTTGGGAGCCGTTTTACATTTGGACTGTACTGGGGCTGGAGAGGTGGCTCAGCATGCATGAGGACCCGGGTTCCATTCCCAGTACCACATACGCAACTAAGTGGAGGAAAAACAAAAAAACAGATGAATAAATAAAATTAACTCTTTCTTTCTCACTCTCTAAAAAAAAAAAAAAAGGTGCTATGTTTTCCTAGCTGGCAAGGAGACCCTAGTTAAAATTTCTAGAAGGGTGGTATATCTGACAGTAGTTGGAAAGCTCCATGTAACATTTTTCAGCAAAATCAAGAAAATGTAAAATGTGTTCTATGAGAAAAATATTTAATGAAAGCCTCTATTTGAGTTGCTCACTTTCTTGGCAAATTTCTATTCTGTTGGACATACTGGGTTGGAACTTTGGAGATTATAGGTGGATTTTTTTTTTTTTTTTTTTTTTAGGAGGAGGGAGATTTATTATAGCTTGGAGGAAAAAAGAACTTTCATAGGATGTACATAGTCTAGAAATACTGAAAAAATTGAAAAAGTTATGTCATGAATGTATAATGTATATTTCATAATAGTTTATTATTCATTACCATACAATATACAGAAATTTGTTACAAAAAGCTAAAATTTACCAAAAATTATGCACATATGCTATACATGGTACCATTCATAGTGGAGAGAGATGTAAACAAATGTGAAAATGGGGTTTAAATCATAACTTTAAAATTAACTATAGTTCCTACTGTACCTGTTACTCTTGCAGTATGCTCAAAGAGCTGAGCATCTGCTCAAGGTCCCTGGGCCACTCATCATCTTATAGGTGATATCTGTCTCCAGTAGCCTGGGTATCATGTAAAAAGTGATGTCTCGCAGTTGTCACATTTTTCGCCATATACATGTGCTATGTATAACAATAACAATATGTGTTCATTGTTATTGGTAAGGTTGCAGCATGCTCTTAGTGTAGTTAAATTTTTGATGAGTCAAAAGTTACACACAACTTGAGCCAGATTTGGTGGTGCATGCCTGTAATCTCAGTGGCTTTCTGATCTGTCTCTAATTTCTTTGGTCATCCTTTACTTATGATGTATGGAAAAAGAGAAAGCAACTTTTTAGTTATGTCACTGGTTACATTTATTGTTGCATTTAGTAACTTATATGACTTATATGGCTTAAGGGAATCAGAAACAAGGTTTTTAGTTTGCTTTTTCTTTCACTTGATCAAAAATTTAACATTATTTTAAAACAAAGCAGTGGTTTCCAAAGTAGGGTGCATGGATGGAAAGTGATCTAACAACAATATTTACATTTTTAATTTAAAATAAGATAAATTAATCTTTATAATATTCACTGTATTGATGATCAGGTAGAGTAAGGTAGAATGTGAATATAGAAAAATTGGGTATATATCCTTAATTTTACTATTTTTAGTTTTCTGTTGGTAAGGGTCTACAGTGAAAGAAGTTTGGAGACTTCTGTTTAAAAATGTAGACATTGTATCACTAGGTTGTTAAGAAATGACTAGTACGTGAAAGTCACTGATTTTACCAAATCTTATGAGTGCAAATAAGAAAATGAAGCTAAATTAATGTTGATTTTAAAATATTGATGTAATTTTTATAATCCTGGCCCAAGTTTAATTGTGGTTCCTAAATGTATATGTGTTGTTTGTTTATTGATGTAACTTTCAGATAGCAGCTTTAATTTTGAGAAAATAAAATGTACTTGGGGAGACTTAAGGAATACTTAAGAATAAAAGCATTGTTTAAATACAATATTTTTATTCAGATATAGTATTGAGTATGAAGCAGCATAATATATCAGTGGAGTACCTGAATGTTGATAGTATTAAATTTATTTGTGTATTGGCAAGTGCTTTCGTGATAAAACAGCCCTAATTTTAAGTCTGGGTAATAAAATTTACATTTAAGTTTCAACACATCCAGTATCCTCCAAGAGTACTAAACTTTTATGATCTTTTAAATTTTTTTGTTCTAAAAATAAATTTCGTGTTACATCATCAAAATGTACCAATATCTGATGAGGTGTCAGGTTTTTTTTTTTTTTTTTTTTTTGAGGGGGTGGTCTTGGTTTTTTTGTTGGTAGTTGCTTTGGAAAAGTAATGTCTTAAGGGCTGATGCTGATTCCGTAGCAACTCTCCCAGGGACACTAATGCAGGATTTCTACAGCAGTTTAGTTTAGGAGTTTGTCTGCCATGTAGATTGATTTCTGGTGTGCTTGTTCTGTTGCTGCTTAAGAAGCCTCCTAAAATATGATCTCTAAACAACAGCTCTTTTCTTGTAGTTCTGTGGCTGGGGAGTGGCCTGAGCTGGGTAGTAGTCTGGTCAGTTGATCTAGACTGGGGCTTTTCATGTGGCTACACTCATCTGATGGCTTCCTTGTCCTTCCCCACCTTAGCCCACCACTTTGCACATTGTCTTTAAGAAGCTTACCTATATGCATATTCAAGAGCATTATCATCTTAGGGTTTTCAGAGGATTCAAAGATGCTGCAGGGTGTCTTGAGGTCAAGACTTGGAAATCAGTGTTACTTTGGCCTTTTTCTGTGGGTTATAGTTTTAAGGTCATCCCAGGTTTGGGAGGAAGGAAAATAAATTCCACCTCTAGATATAAAGTGGCCAAGTTACAGGTCAGGGGGCATGCTTGTAGGAATGGGAAGAAGTCTTGGCTAGCTTTACAAATAATTGACTACACATCCCAAGATTTAATTCAGTTCTTCCCTGTCCCTTAACATTGCTTGGAATAGACCCAGTTGGTGATGTGGAAAGTTAGTGCAACAGAGGAATGAAACTCTTTTTTTCTTTAATTTTTTTAACAGCCCACTGATCCAAATAGGGGCTGGATCATAAGCCCATTGGGAGATAATCCTTGGTGGACCTTATTAATAGCTGCTATTCCAGCTCTACTTTGTACCATACTCATCTTTATGGATCAACAAATTACAGCTGTCATCATAAACAGAAAGGAGCACAAATTGAAGGTGATTTCTAACTTTTACCTTAAGTGTTGTGATTTCTTCAGTAGTCTATGGCATTCCCATAAAAATTAGAACATTAAAAGATGAAAGATGAAAATTAGTTTTTTCCCCTCTCTATAACTAATGTAGAATATTAACCTGAAAGACCAATTTAGACTTACAGATGTTCATATTTATTTCAGAAAGGAGCTGGCTACCACCTTGATTTGCTCATGGTTGGTGTTATGTTGGGAGTGTGCTCTGTCATGGGACTTCCGTGGTTTGTGGCTGCAACAGTGTTGTCCATAAGTCATGTCAACAGCTTGAAAGTTGAATCTGAATGTTCTGCTCCAGGGGAACAACCCAAGTTTTTGGGAATTCGTGAACAGCGGGTTACAGGGCTAATGATTTTTATTCTAATGGGCCTCTCTGTGTTCATGACTTCAGTACTAAAGGTAAAATCTCTTTATTGCAGTGTTTAAAAATCTTATTTTTCATAACATTTCTTAGTTCTATGAAAATGAAACATTGAAATTTCTTAAATCAGTTTTGTTTTCTGTAATTTACTTGGGAAATAATATTTGGTAAGGTTTTAGTATAGTAAACATTTCAGTGGTAGGTATGTCCACTTTAAAAATAATGTAAAAAGGTAGTATTAAAGATTAGAAAATATCTAATCTTCCAAATAAATATCTTCCAAAATAGATATTTTGGAAGGAGTTGATCAATGCTTAGTTAGGATTTAAAAGGAGAGCGTGTACTCAAAATTTTGTAGGCATATTAGAAGAAGTTATATTGAAAGATGGATAAAAGTTATTTCCCCAAATGTTAAAAAATACTGCTGTTACTGAACTTAGTGCATCCTGTCTGAGGAACTCCAAGTAATAATAGTAGCAAACAATCCTTAAAACATAAGTAAAAATGACTGATACTACCATCAAAGCATGTAAGAAATTATACTGATAGTAACTGCCATTTAGTCACATCCGAATTTTACTGTAGAATCTTGTGATTTAAAAAACAATTAATAGGGGCTGGAGCGACGCCTCAGTGGTTAAGGTACTTGCCTTGCATGCGCAAGTATGTGGGTTCAAACCCCAGCACCATTGTACACAATGAAGTGTGTGAGCAATGAAAGTCCATGAGAAACTAAATAAAATTGATTGTCTTTCAAAAAAAAATAAACCAATTAATATGTAGCTAGCAGAACTAAGGAATTAATCTGAAATTTTTTATTCATCATGAAAAATCTCAACTCTGTTTTTCTCTTTGGTATTTTAGTTATTTTTGTTGTAAAGAAAATTGTTAAAGAGCCATACAGCATTTGTAGATTAGGGTACAAACTTGGGTTGTTTTTGTGTGAGTATGTATGTATTTAAGAAAAAAAAAAGTTACTGTTTAAGTATTGGAATTCCTTGGCCTCCTTTCAGGGACTTACTATTAGCCAGTTAATTTACCAAGTATGTGTGGAGTATTCCTGTGATATTAGACCCAGGAGAAGTAATAATAAATAGGGTAGATTATTGTACTTGAGTGAGTTTGACAATCTAGATTGTGTGGTGAAACAGGTTATGGGCAGTAATGGCATGGCGGTACATGTGTTTTGAAGGTGCTTGGGAAAAAGAGGGGAAATAGGACAATCTTATGGGGATGCCCTAGCCCATTGATGAAACCCTTGGAAAATTGTACTTAAACTGCTGTAAGAAGTTTCTAAATTTTTAAAGTATTAAATGCTACATATTAATAGAAAAATTAAAGTAGAATGTGAAGAAAGTTCTAAAGTAAAAGCTGGTTCCCCATGTTTTTTTGTTTTCACTTTTCAAACAGCACCTGTCCAGAGGCAAAACCTTTTCAACTTTGTTTTTCTTTTTTTTCAGTATTGTGGTAATTATCATCATTATCACTTTTAAGCAGTTTTTATAAATTTATTGTTCAGTTAATTATGTTTCGATTATGTTATTTATTGTTCAGTTAATTATGTTTCTTACCTAGAACAGCGGTTCTCAAAGTCTACTCCAAGGTCCTTTTGGCGCTCTTGACACTCTCCTTGGGTTGTGCTAGGCCCTTCCCTTTCCAAGTGCTAAACAGCTGTGTGAGGATGGATTTTTTTCATACACTCCATCTAAAACAAAGATGCAGACAGTTCAGTTGTCTTTGTTAAACTGCTCACTTAAAAGATTTGCAAAAATATAAAGTGGTACTGTTCTTTTCACTTGATTTCATTTTATTTTGGAAAGTAGTTTTTCCTAAAAATATGTTCCTTGTATTAACTTATGGACTTGGTATTGTTGTTTTTAAAGTAAGAACAGGAATTTAAAATTTAAATTCTAGATTTTAAATCTAGATATTGAAATATCTAGATATTCTAATACCTAGCTATCTTTTTGACCCAGTTAAACAAAAGTGTTTGGATAGGTAGAAGGGAGGAGTCCGCAGAATTTTTTTTAAAGAGAGAAGGACAGTGATAGAGAATCAACTTTTTTTTTTTTTTTTAAGTTTTTCACATGGCTTTTGTTACTCTGACACTTAGTTGTGTAGGTGGGTGCTGGTGTTTGAATCCGTGTACTTGTGCATGCGGGGCAAGCGTCCTAATGATGCCTGTGATGTGGATGTCGGGCTCGTGTCCTCTCGGAGTCGAAGAATGAAACCGAGGGACACAGAGGCAAGCATAGTAGACAAGTTTTATTATAGAAAGCATAGAAAGTAAAGCATAGGGAAAAGAGCAGACTTCCCCCACAGTGGGGGAAGGAGACAGAGCCGATGAGGCAGTGAGGTTTGCCCCTTTTATATGACAACCTCTCCTGGATTGGTCACTGCTTCCCTGCCCCTGTACAGGTGCTGGGAATTCTGGTCCAGTCTCTGATCCAAGCATTAGGTTCTTTGATCCATGCCTTAGGCGCCAAGAAAGATTGTGGTTCCTTGCATAGCAGCAGGGAGTGTCTGCATCTGGGCCTATCTTATCAGACCCTCCTAAGTATTGGGGGATGTCTTTGCCTTCTCGGTAAAGATGATCTCCTTATCAACCCACATCGCTCTGCCTGCACTGAACTGTCTAACTTTTTCTGCCTCACTAACTGCCGAGCCATGGCTCTAGCCCCATATCCTCAGAATTTTTAAGATTACAAAGGAATTCTGACATTAGAATCTTTGAGAACCTTTCAGGCTGTCTTTTAGGGTGAATTTAGTATGCTTGTGTGTATCCTCCATTTCTACACTCTCTCCTATTGATGCGGGTTTTTTGAGATGAGGCCGGATTCTCTGCTCCCACTGGTGAACGGAGTCTGGGCTGCTACAGATTCCAGCAGCCAAAACAGCCCGCTTCTAGTGTTTGCAGCCATTCCCAGTTTAAAACTGGGGAATTTGGGCTGGCTGCAGGTGTCTGCAGCCGAAAGTGTTAGCAAGTCTCCAGCTAAAAGCTGGGTGTTGCAGCTCTTGGTGTGGTGGAAATTCATCCCGGGAATTCGGCACCAATCTTCTGGGTCCTTGTCTCATGAATTTGAAGAATAAAATCCACGGACAAGCACAGAAGGAGGAGTAAAAGGAGTAGGATTTATTTAGAAAGAAGAGCAGAGACTCCACAAAGTGGAGGGGTACCTGGAAGCAGGACACCGTCTAATGGAGGTTAGGCCAGAGGTTATATAGATTTGGGGTATGAGCATAATTAACATTCATGCAAAGGAGGCATTGAGAAATGCATCAACCCCATTTGTTAAAATCTATGTGAAACAGGCACTGAAACTGGTCAAGAGCACCATTGGTTAAAACAAAAGGTGGCAAATACTTCCTAGTATCCACCTGTGACCACCCCCATCTCGTAGTCAGGGACTAGGGTGAGCCTCAAGGTCTTTTTGCATTTGGAGGCCCTGGGCAGACCTGTGACCACCCCCCACCTTAGTTGGGACTAAGGTGAGCCTCATGGTCTTTTTGCATTTGAAGACGCTGAGCATGCCCTGTCAATCACTCTCTTTCTCTACCAGCTAGCTCTTGGATTGGGGCCCTCTGTCCTGACTACCTAGCCATTTCACTGTCTCTCCTAATCTGTCTCACAATCTTCTGCTTTTCAGTGGTTTATGCTTCTAGTTTTATTGTCATTGTAAAGGCTATTAACATTCTGTGTCATCATTATAATTAAGCCTTCCATGCCTTTCAGTAAGTTAAATTATAAAGATTGAAGCCTTCTGAGGATTCATAACCACTATTGTTGACATAGAATATTTACTGAGGGCTAAGTGGTGTGATTGGCCAGCTTGAAGCCAGAACTTTACCTTATTTCACTAAACTACTGCTGCTTGAAAATTGACAGTGCAGCATCAAGACTCAACAATTCTTTTTCTTTCTTTTCAGTTTAAAAGCCATTGATTTACTATTTTCTAAAGGCCAGTTTTGTAATATCTATTTGGTTTTTGTGCCTTTGGGTACTTGATTTTGAATTTCCTCTATACTCCTAGTGTTCCGAAATTCATTGTGAAGTTTAGGTAGTCAACTAGGCAGGGGTTTTCTTTTACCCTACTTCTCCTTCCTTGGGTCATTTCACTCTGAGAGCTTGTGCCTTCAGCTATGGGAATTTTCTTTATTTCCTTCTCTTTATTGTCTGTTAGCAATTTTTCCAACTAAACAGAGCTCAGGCCTTCTGGACTCATTTTTACATTCTGATCCCCTTACTCCTCAGTATTAAAGAGTCTTCCACCATTTTCCATGTCATCACATTGAAAAGTCTTATCCAAACTGTTATTACATAATTAGTTTTAATTACTTTGACAAATTTATATATCTTTTAAAAATTCCCAGGAAATTTTTATTCTGATTATATCTGTTCCCTAGCATTGTGAAGTTGCTTTTGGATAAATATTTTTCAAAACTACCCTGGAAATACTGATTAGATTTTAATAGTTTTCTAGCACCTCAACTAACCAACTAGTATGTCTCTTTTAAGGATGATGAGTTTCTGTTTCTTCTTCTAGGGACTTTAGAAAAGATTACTAGGTTGGAGGTGTTAATGGAGGTGTTAGTGCATGTGGATTTCCTTTGTAGTTGTTGAGTCTTTTTTTCCTTACAGGCCTCTCCTTTGGGTCATTGTGTTTTTGAGTAAATTGATAGGGCCTATTAATAGCCAGACTTCCCTATTAATGCCTAGGCACAGGCCAGATAGGTGGTT
The DNA here is from genome assembly GCA_004027875.1 of Aplodontia rufa. Classification (NCBI taxonomy): domain Eukaryota; kingdom Metazoa; phylum Chordata; class Mammalia; order Rodentia; family Aplodontiidae; genus Aplodontia; species Aplodontia rufa. The sequence goes on along the minus strand of PVKS010007831.1, from coordinate 27,088 downwards.
TGCGATCTCCATAACTGCCAGAGTAATGAGAATTTTATTCTGAAGGTAGATTTCTGATATTACAATTGGAAAATGCTACTGTACCATATTGCTAATGAAGGGGAGAAATACTGACACTTTTTGAGTGATAATGTATTAGGTGCTTTTTTCGAGTTGTGTATGTGAAGTAATTCAGTTGTCCTAATAATCTGACGTAAAAACTACAGTATAGAACAGTTTGGTTTAAAAGATTGTCGAGGTTTTTAAACCAGGTATTCTGTCTGCAGTGCTCTTGCTCTTGACTACTGAACATACTCCTTTGTAGAAGATGAGCAGTTTTTCTTATGTATAAATATGCTACATAGGTCTAATCCTTCTCACCGAAAGATCTTTTTTACTTCTGTCACCATAGCTACGTGATTGTTATGTTTCTTTTATGTACTCATTACTGTGAAATGGTGTTAATAGCCTGAGTTCTAATTGTGGTTATTTTACTTACAGTTTATTCCAATGCCTGTCCTGTATGGTGTTTTCCTTTATATGGGCGTTTCCTCATTGAAAGGAATCCAGGCAAGTCTTAAGTTTTTAGTAAATTTGTTAAAAATAAGCAAACAACTTATTTTAAATTTGCAGAGATTGTTTGCTTGATGGAACTGACTTATTCTCAACTCTCTGATGTTTTCAGGGCTGGTTATTTTCCTTACTGCTGGCGTCTAATCCACATTTGCAAAGTGATTATTGCTTACCGCACTGTTTTGTTTTGTTTTTTTTTTTCTGTAAAGAATGAGATCATGAACTGACTTAGTCCTCACCAATTTTTAATTAAAGCCAGTGAAAGGGCCTATAACGCTCAGTAAAGACGAGTATGATGAGAGGGAGGATCAAAAGGTTTGGAATGGGAAAAAATGCTGTTTGTAACATGTAGAACAGCAATTTCAGTACTTAAAAAGAAAAGGTAGGTATTAATTTCCTATAAAAATAGTTATGTCTGCCATTTGTATGGCACAATATGATTTAAAGACTTGGCGCATAAATTATTTCCTGTGATCCTTAAAATGACAGTTGTGAAGGAGAAAGGAAGACATCCTAATTTTATAAGTCAGGAAATGGAAATGAACTGAGGAAGTAGGCAGTGGAGCCAAGGTTAAAACCCAGTGATTTCCTTACTGTGTCTTATTTATAACACTTCCTGGAGAACAAGCTCATAAACCTTACTCACATTTGTACAGATGTTAGTGGAAAGCATTTAGATCAGCACAGTTAACCCCACCTGACCACCTCTTATGTGAAGGATGTGGTCTAAGATGCCAGCTGGTGTGCTGGTGGCTGGCAGGACTTCTCCAAGTCAGTAGCTTCGTTTTTTAAATGGGATCTTCTGTCCATTGGTCAAGAAAGAATCTGGTCATCTCACTTGATTTTTCACAAGTTTTGTGAAATGGGTAGTGGTGATCTTATTTCCAATTTATGAGTAAGGAAATTAAAACTTAAAAGACCAAGGAATTTGCCATAGTTTCATTTTCAATGATAGAAAAATTAGTACTTGTTGCCTTGAGTCATTTTTATAGAATTAGCAATGTTATACATGGAAAGAACCTGAGAAGTCGTTCAGATTGTTATTTTAATTGTACGTATCAGAAAACAAGGCTAAAGAGATGAAATGACTTGCACATCAGTGAATTGGTCTAATATTTTAATCCCCCCAATTAAAACATTTTGCCTTGAGTTTTCTGTTTAAATTAATTAGTTCAAGTGATTGCTTGATTATTTTTTTTTCTCGGATTCAGAGATTCTTGGCTAAGGTAGTCTCCTATACTAACAGAACATATTAATTTAAATTTAGTACCGAAAACCCTAAGACTAAGCACATTTTTTCCTCCTAAATAGCATAAATTATATTTTGTTAAACTTTTTCTTTTTTCTTTACCATTCCATACATAGTTTTTTGACCGTATAAAATTATTTGGGATGCCTGCTAAGCATCAGCCTGATCTGATCTACCTCCGCTATGTGCCTCTCTGGAAGGTCCATATTTTCACAGTCATTCAACTTACTTGCCTGGTTCTTTTATGGGTGATAAAGGCTTCAGCGGCTGCAGTAGTTTTTCCCATGATGGTAAGCTTTTTCCAGACTTATTTAGTGACTAGTGAATAAATGAGTGTGTATTTTCCAAGTAAATCTCTTTAAATTTATAATTGATTTTGAGAAAAGAAATAGCACATTTAATGCATCTTAGGTGTTTGAAAATGTGAATAAACTGTTTCTAGCTATTAACCAGTTTTCTGATCTGAGTTTTCCTGTCATTTAATATTTTTTTAATTTTTTTAGTCTTTGTAGTATAGAGCTCTGTTTTGTATTTTTAAGTAACTTCAGAATTTAGGACATATGTATCAAACAAATGTGATAGCTAATTGTAAAAAGCAAAGCAATCTAAACAACAGGTTTTTTGTTTGTTTTTGTTTCTTTTCTTTTCTCTCTCTCTTTTGGCAAGGTCTAGCCGGTTGGGCTTAAATCCATGATCCTTTAGCCTCAGCCTCTTCAGTAGCTGGGATCTCAGGCTTGCACCACCATACCTGAAAAATAACTTTTAAACAATTTTCTGGCTGGGTATTGAACCCAGGGTGTACTACTATGCTGACACTGAGCTACACTCCCAAATGGTTTCTTAATAGGCTATTTTATTGTTATCTTTTCCAGAAATTGACAGGTGTAGAAATTTAAAAGTTCTGATAACTATAGATGACTTTAGTAAACACAATCAATATAATTCATTAAATTTTTGTAGAATGTTGCATTTTCCAAATAGAGAATATTTATCATTTTGTAAATACCAGGTAAAAATTGGTTATGTTCATGGTGATAATAATCCTTTAAAATTTAAGCTGTAGAAGTTATCTGAGTGTTGTTTTCTGATTGTAGTTAAATTACATAATCAGATGGTATTAATGACCTTAAATATTTGGAAATTAAACCCTGCATGGAAAATTGAGCTAAATAAATATCTATACAAAAGTAATAAAAGGGAGACCTTTATAATAATGTCTGTCTAAATCTTTGAGTATAGCTTAGATTTTTCCAGAGGAAGATGCATTCCCTTCATTGCTTTTATTATTGAAGAAGGCATAAAATAAATGCAGCCAGGTTAAAATTGAATGTAAAAAGACTAAAACCCATACCAGAATTAATAAGAATTATTAATTTGGCTGGAATTAAAAAGAAAATGAAAATGTGAGTGCTAGTAAGTATTCTATATCTCAGTAGTAGTGCTAAAAACATAAAATATCTTATTCATTATAGGAACCAAAACCCATAAAACATTTAAGAATAATCTAAAATAAAAATTGTAACAAGAAATTTAGAGGAAAAAGGCTTTGTAGTAGTGTTCCCATTAGTTTCTTCAGGACACTGTAACAAAGTACTACAAATTGCGTGTCCAAACAAAATTTATTGTCTCAGTTCTAGAGGCTAGAAGTCTGAGACCAAAGTGTGGGCAGGGCCCTGCTCCTCCTGTGGGGAGTTAGAGCCTGCTTGCTAACTGACTTTTGGGGGTTTGCAGTCAGTCTTTGGCCTTCCTCCCTTGACTTTCAGTTGTGTAAATCCTGTCTGCCTTTGTCAGCATGTAGTGTTCTTCCTGTATATCTGAGTCCTCACCGCCTTATAAGGATGCGGCTCATTTTGTCCACTCCGCTGCAGTATGACCTTAGCTTCATTGTATATGCAACAACCCCATTTCCAAATGAGGTCATTTTCTGATATAGTGGGGGTTAGGGCTGCAGTTTGCCTTTTTTGGGGATATTGGGGATCACAGGCTAGGCAAGCACTCTACAACTGAGTGTACCCCTGGCCCATTTTTTTCCCTTTAATTTTGAAACAATCTCACTAAATCACCCAGGATGGCCCTAAGCTTGGAACTCTACTTCTGCCTCTCAAGTAACTGGGATTATTTCAACTTGTTTTGTATGGGGACAAAATTCAATTTGTAATGGTATTAAGGATATAAAATACATACTGCATGAACCAATGCATGCAGCATGCTCTTTGTTATGAAGACTTAATATTATACAAGTTTCAGTTCTCTGAAATAGCATATACATGTTCTAAGCATGAATTTTACTAGTCTTATTTGACTGTGTGTTGGGGTGGTGTCATTGTGAACTGAATAATTTTAAATCTTGTAGAGATAATTAAATGCCAGACTTAGCATGAATAGTAAATGTTTCTGGTTTCTTATTGTGGATTACATGAATATATAATCTGTTGAAAGTATCAAACTGTACACATGCTATTTTTCTATATTTACATATATAAATTGTATATATATTAAAAATAAGGACATAATAAAACCAGAAAATAAGAAAGCAAAGATAATTGTAATTAAGAGGTGGGGTGGGGCCTTTGCCATCTATATGCCTATTCTATACTGATAGTGTTTGATAACCAAATATTTAAAAATTGCTGCCAAGTCATTGTAACCAACAAAATATGGCATTGGCATAGTATTAAATAGATCAGATAAATTCCATGACATGTTTAGAAATAAATAAAAAATTCAGGATTTAAGTGGTTAAAAAAATTGTAGGAATTTTAGAAGAATATTTGTATATCCATTAATTGGAAGTAGCTCTTCAAAGAAGATATGGAAATCCAACTGTAAAAGAAAGATAAATATATTTGACCACATGATAAATGTTTTTTATATGTGGAAAAGATATGAAAATTTTAAAATCGTCATGCAAACTGAGAAAAATATGTAATACGAAGCAAGTAGAGAGTTTCAGTCAAACTCTGTAGAACTCTTGTTAATTCATAAACAGAAGTTATAAAACCAGTAGAAAATACAAGCAAAGGAAAGAGATAAGTAAAAGGAAATCCAAGTGGCCAACCAGCATTTGAAAACATGCTCATTCTTAGTAGTAAATTAATGGCCTTTTCTGCCAAGTGATTGAAAAATTGAAATCTAGTGCTGAGAATAAGTACTCTAACACATTGCATTGCTTGGGAGGTGTTTTTTATATGGAGATCGAACCCAGGGGTACTTCACCACTGTGCTACATCCTGAACCCTTTTTAATTTTTGTTTTTCTTTTGAGACAGCGTCTTGATAAGTTGCAGAGGCTGGCATTAAACCTGCAATCACTTTGCCTCGGCCTCCCCAGTCTCATGGATTTCAAGTTTTTGCCACAGCTCCTGGCAGTTTTTTTCATACTTAATATAGAGTCATACAATCATCTTTTTTATATTCACAAAGGTTAGTAACCTTTGTGAGTTCTTTGCAGAGTATAAGTGATTTATTCAGGAGAAGGTTAAGAAAGTCATTTTCTTTTTTCTCCCTTTGTAACTTTTTTTTTCTTTTTGAGTGGACAGTTCAAAAAGATGTATATGTGACTCAGTTTCTTTGCAATATGACAGTGTATGAAATAATTTTTAAACAAAATCTACGAAGTATTTTTTTCCATCATTTAGATTTAATAAATACATTCTTTCCTAAGTGATACAATTTATATTATATGTTACTTACTGTTTCCTCCCCCACCCCAAATACTTTTTTAAGGTTCTTGCTTTAGTGTTTGTGCGCAAGCTCATGGACCTGTGTTTCACAAAGAGAGAACTTAGTTGGCTTGATGATCTTATGCCAGAAAGTAAGAAAAAGAAAGAAGATGACAAAAAGAAAAAAGAAAAAGAGGTAAAAAGACAAGAATTTTAGATTTACACCATTCCCTTCTTTAATATTTTGTACCAATATAGTAAGCACTATTGTAACCATCTTACTTGAGTCAGTTCCTTTAACCCTCATAAAGATTGTCATACCCATTTTAAACATAAGGAAATTGAGGCCGGAAAGGTTAGGTAACTTGTCTCTCACTTGCTCGTCGTACCCATTTCACTATTCTGCCCTTCCATGTCTCTGACACAAGAATATTTTTGAAAAATTACATACCATTGCATTTAACAAGAGAAAAATTAGAATTTTTAGCAGAATTAAATATAATAAAGTATCCTAGTTTATCAACTAATTTAACCTTAAGTACATTAACTCCATTAATTTTAGCATACATTTTAGCTTTAACTTTATTTTAATAATCTGGCATACATTCAGATAAAAGAAATTGAAATGTTTTTTTAAACTATAATAAAGCTGTAGTCTTTTTTTGTGTGTCTGTTTTAAGATAGGGCCCAGCTTTGTTACCCAGGGCAATCTTGAACTTGTGGGCTCAGAGGATTCATCCCCCGACTTCAGCCTCCCTAGTAGCTGGGACTGAAGTGTAGACTGAATATGTAGCATATAGTTTGTTGATTCTAGTGCCTTGCCCAATTTTCTCTTTCAGAATTTTATTTGAAAATCAAGGATAAGAAAGATCACATTTTAAAATGTTAGAGTCTTAAGTAAAGGTAGAAAGTTACTTGTTACTTTTCAACAAAAATTATAACTTGGATATTAATTAGAATGTTAATTTGAATGAGACTCAAATTTTAAAATTGAGTTATTTTCTTTAAAGTTGCATACATAAAAATGCATTTTGGTGTGTTTTTTTCCCCAAATAGGATATAATTTATTTATAAAATATTTAGGTTAGTTTTTTTTTTTTTAAGAGAAGGACAGTGTGAGAGATAGAGAGAATCAAATTTTTTTAATTTTTTTTTTTTTTTTAATTTAGAGAGAGGGACAGTGAGAGACAGAGAAAGAGAGAAACAACTTTATTTAGTTTTTCACATGGCCTTCGTTGCTCCAACACTCAGTTGTGTACGTGGTGCTGGGGTTTGAACCCGGGTCCTCGTGCTTGCCAGGCAAGCGCCGAAACCGCTGAGCCACCGCTCCAGCCTCAAGAAAGAATTAATTTTTATGGAGTTTTTCACATGGCTTTAGTTGCTCTGACACTTAGTTGTGTACGTGGGTTGCTGGGGTTTGAACTCCTGTACTTGCGCATGCTGGGCAAGCAAGCGCCATAACCACTGAGCCACCGCTCCAGCCCCTGACTGTTAGGTTTAGTGGCACATAATAGGAATGAAACACGAGGATTGATTCCCCCTTGCAGAACTTTCAAGAGCCAGTGATCTGGTATTGTGGCTTCACAGTTATTAGGGATTCCTTGTTACTGTCCTCTTATCTTCCTCCTTAAATTTACCTAATTGATCAATATGGCTACTAAATGCCAGCTATCCTGTTAGCATTAGAGGCAGCAGCAAGAAGGAAAGGCCCAAGGCAAAGTGGACTTTACCCTGCTGTTGTGATTAAGGATGCTTTCAAAAAAGTTGTACTTACTTGTACTATGTGGCCCCCACCTAGCAGGGTATGCTGGGAAATTTAAAGTAGGGGTTCTTTGTTTCATTTTAAGAATCAGGACACATTGCTTTCTCCAAATGGTGGGATTTCTCTTAGTAAGGAAGAAGAGTATGAATGCTTTTTCTCTCTCTCCCATACTGCCTTATCCCCTACCTCCATTATTAACAGGTCGTAATTTGAGTCCATGTCTGCTGTGCAGGTGATTCTCAACCTGGGGTGGCTTCCCCTCCAGGAGACATTTTTCAGTGTTTGGAACACTTGATTGTCTCAAGTGGAGGGGCTGCAACTGGCATCCAATGGGTAGAAGCCTAGGAGACTGCAAAACACCCTGTGTACACAGGAAATCCCTTTATAAGAGAAGATTATTAGACCCTAAATATCAGTATTGTTGAGGTTGAAAAATCCTTCCTTATACAAAGGAATATTTACTTACCTTGTGATGTGATGAGAGACATGAGATTTAACTAAGTTTTATCCCATTATATATTTACATAATAGCTGATACTCAGACTTACATAGTTAAATTGATTTTCAAATAGTATTAGTGATTCACTTTTAGAAATGAAAATTATACCATTTGAAATTAATCTTTATGCTACAAGCAATTGTTCATAATTATAAAATGAAGTCTTCAGTTATGGTCGATGTATTTAAATAATGTTGTCAGTGTGGGTTGTTCTGTAGTAGCTGCCCCTTCTGGGAGTGTTCTGGGAGAAGTAACCCCTTCTTGTGTGCTCTAAGGAAGCTGAACGAATGCTTCAGGATGATGACGACACTGTGCACCTTCCGTTTGAAGGGGGAAGTCTCCTGCAAATTCCAGTCAAGGCCCTAAAATATAGGTGAGATATAACTTTGTTTTGTAAATTGTATTATATACACATCAGGTGGATGAATAAGCCATGTAGTACTTCTTTAAAGTAGTGATTTCTATTTTTAAAAAGATGATAAAATCTGCATCCGGCTTGTCAGCTAAGGAAGCTTCCTGCAGTTTGGAAAGGAAATCTCTTGGTATTTTCCCAAGTTATAGGCAGAAATGAAGAAAAAGCTGGACTTGGATCAGAGCCTTACATGAACTCTCATGCCAAACCAGCATGATTTTACTGTCTTCTATCATTCTGTCTGTCTTGGTGAAGTTTAAAATCAGTACACGAATTTCAGAATATTTCTATTTTCTTGGTAGCATTGCTTTTTCCCTACATCAGGACTGGGGTCAGTGTACACTGAAAAATAAAACAATTGTAATCCATTTTCTGCTAACCTTCCAGATGTACCTGTGTTTAGACACCCTATAGCTCTCCTAGTTTCCAAATGCATGATTGACTCATTGACAGGGCTCATATTATGGAGTATGTGTAGGTTATATGTATAATTCATTATTTTTACTTTGGTTATTTATATTTAAATTTAAGAACAAACAGTGCAGAGCTTGGGAAACGCAAAATTCATATAGTTTTTAAAGATCAAGAACATTACTGATGTACACATTGTTTCTTCTTTCTGTGCATCTATTCAATTTCTGATTAGCCATTTGTAGAGAATTCAGTTTTAGAATGTATATTAGTTTTTCCCCGGTGAGTTGATCAACCTGTTGCAAAGTTTTTTTCATTTTTAACTTCATAATTTTTAGAGTGACATTTGACTTGTCCGTGTTGGTTAGCTGTGATAAAATGATCAGTAAAGTAATTTTCTTTTGTACTTTACTTTTTGCTATAATTTTTACCATTGGTAGTATTCTGTTAAGTTTTTTATGATTTTTCCCACAAATCTTTATATATTTTATATACTTTTGGATTACTTGCCACTAAGGTCAAATGAGATACATATGAAAACATTTGGAAAACACAAAATTTTATAAAATGTGACAATAGTTTATATGATATAGAAAAAAAATTTCCATTTGGTTTTATTTTGAGGTCAAATAAAATTATGCTATATTGTAAAAGGTGTTGATTTCTACTAATGGAAAAGCTCTTATTCAGAGGAGGATATTTATAAAGTGGAAACTTCTTCAGGAATTACTCTATTACTCTCTTCCACTATTTGAAGTTGATAACCAAGGGAATAAGTGTTTACTTAGGGTAGGCAAGAGTTTTAGGTTGGATGGCTCTGCCACTGAACTTGGGCATTTAAATTTAGTGTACTTCTTTAAAAAAATGACTTGATTAAAAACTGTAGCAGCCATTTCTAGAGATTTTCAGTGACCATGTCACATTTTCTGCAATCTTAAATTTTAAACAGCTTTCTGATTTAAAGCATAAACAAAAATAACACCTTTTAAGTGACTGCTATTTATTAATTTATAACCCAGCTGCCATCATATTGTCAATTTAACATGATCTAATTTGATATTTTTATTTGTAGCTTGTTTGCATGAAACATTTTTCTTTTGATAAAGAAGAAGGACTTGCAAATACATTTCAGTTAACTTCATGATACTTCCAAATTACTTTTGGCTGATAACCTTGAGTCTCAAGTTAATCATTTATGGGTATCATCCTTATTGGATTTGGGGTCCTGAAAGTCATTTTTTCTGTAACTCATAGAAACATAGAATAATTACATTTGTCTGTTATAGTATAGATGGGCAGTATATAGATCTTTTGAACAACACTTTGATGCTAAAAATGTGAATGCCAGCTTGAAAGTGGTATTTGTAAAGTGGTTTTTGTTTTGTCTGTTGAAACATTTTCAGAGTTTTGCTTTTAATTGTGAAGTGTCACTTTTTTCTCACATCCTTTTTAATGATTTATAAAGACTATGAAATAAACAGGGGTTTTTACAATTGTTTTTTCCTTACACATTGCAATATTTATTTCATGTTAAATTTGTGCCAATTATCAGATCAATTTTCTAATTGATTTTATGTTGTATTTTTGTATTCATAAGGACATTGATATATCCTTTTATGTTATTTCAATAATTTATGGCTAAGGTGATCACAGGGTGTCATTGCTGGAGTATTGCTGATGCCCCAAATCAAATTGTGAGGCAAAGTCCATCTTATTCTTCTTAGTTTTGATTATAAAGGAACATATAATTCTCCATAAGATCTTTTTAATGGAACCCCCAAATTTTTGGTATTTGGAAGACCTTGGTTTAAGTGCATGGCAAGGATTTTCTCAATTTTAGGTTGATGAAAGCAAATAATGACATAGATTAAAAAGAATGACAATATTAATGCTTTCGCCAGTACTGCATACTAACCAAAAAGTGTGTTTGTTCTTCAGTGTTGATCCCTCAGTTGTTAACATATCAGATGAAATGGCCAAAACTGCACAGTGGAAGGCACTTTCCATGAATACTGAGAATGCCAAAGTAACCAGATCTAACACGAGGTAGTTATAATTATTTATGCATTTTCAAAGTGTTGGCAGTTTTCAATTTACCTATTGATAATTGATGCAGTAAAACCATTACATTTAACCTAATTTATCTAATTTATATCTCCTTGCTTAGCAAAACCAATCTTTCTTCCTTTCCCTCTCTTCCTTCTGTCTTTGGTTCATCATTTCATTGTGACTATAATTAGATGTAGAAAACATTTGTTTTGTAAGTTAAATTTTAAATTTATAGTTGCTTCTTTTGAAATTAATATGAGCTCTTTTATAGTAAAGGTATAGAAAAACATGTAGAAGATCAAAGCCATATAAAGAAAGATAATTAAAAGAATTTAAACACTTCAATTTTGATACCACATCAGCCATATTTTGTAATGGTCCAAGAAAAAAGAAAAACAGCCTTTGTTTTGTTTTGCTTATTATTATTGTTATTCTTCTTCAGGTGAGGTAAATGTTTTCCATTAAAGGTATTTGGAAGAAAACAAATTCATTGATATAAAAGCATTTGGTTTTCAGGGACTATGTTGAAACTCACATGACATATTGCATGCACTTATTGTTACGTAGCACTTTTTTCATGTTTTGCTCCCAGTTTGAGGCCTGAGACTCGGGGATTCTGTTTTGATAGCCATTAGAACTCTAATCCAGGGGCTGGAGCGGTGGCTCAGTGGTTTCGGTGCTTGCCTGGACCCGGGTTCAAACCCCAGCACCACGTACACAGCTGAGTGTTGGAGCAACTAAGGCCATGTGCAAAACTAAATAAAGGTGTTTCTCTCTTTCTCTGTCTCTCTCACTGTCCCTCTCTCTTTAAAAAAAAAAAAAAAAAAAAAGAACTCTAATCCATAGGTCCTTGGAAAAATGAGGCACTGTCCTACAAACTCACTCATATTCAGAAGGTTCTTGAGTATGCTTTGGGTCAGATGCTGTGCTGGGTGTTGGAATTTTCTGCTTGGCCATCGGATCAACAGGAATGCAGGCTGTGCAGCTATTTCTGTTGCATTGCTATCTTTCTGAGCTCTGTCTTGTGATGATGTTGATTAATTTTTTTCTCATTCTTTCCCATCCTCTTTGGAACCCGTTTCCTACTTAATTTGTATCATCATGTTTTTCTTTTCTATCATTGTTTCTCCAGTTGTCACTTTCTAAACTGGGCTGTTCCCATATATAATTTCTTTGTCTGTAAAGTTTTAAACTTAAATTCTTTGTCATTTTGCGTCAGCCAGAACTTCATTTTTTTTCCTTTGCTTGTAGTTATGTTTTAGACCCTGTCAGTACACTGGCAACTGCAGTTTTGTTACGAAAATCATAAAGGCCTTATAATAATAATAATAACGTATCTTTTCTGTTTTCTGCCTTTCGTTTGGATTGCTCTTCCATTCATGAGAATAAAGGATGTTCTGGTGATATCATTTAATAGAAAAATGTTTCGGAGGGCTTTCCTTCAGACTTTATGGAGAAGGCAGCAACCTCCATAGTTTATTTCTATACTTTTAAAAAAGTTTTTCAGAACCCAGATATCCATGTCTTAGAATTAAATCAACCAATTAGATATATATGTATACGTGGAGTCAGGGTGTTTGATATTAACTTGAAAATATAGAATAGGTGTGTTGGTCTTACATTTGTAAATCAGATTTAGGGGCAGAAGTTTTGTTAATTTATTACCTTTTGTAGGAAATTATTCGATATTTATGTTAACAAAGATCCATATATTACTGGATTTGTTGGTGAAGTAAAAGTCAATAATGCAACTCTGTTCACACATGAAGTAAAACTGATAAATCAAACATAATCATCAACAGAATCATTTTAAGGAACTCCTCTTCAGTTGTAAGAAAACATGAATTGCAAGTAAAAATATGCAGTTTTTAAAAATCCAGGAATTTTTCTGTGCTTTTCCAGTTAAATTTACTAATACTACAAAAAAAGTAAAATTATAACAGGAAGTTGTAAGTTGGTAGTGTTAATAATCATCTCAAAAGTTTACTATAGATACTTGTTTTCAGCTGTTTTTAATGTCTAGTGTTGTTGTTTCAAAAATCATTTTTCTCATTCTTTGTTTTAAATAGCCCTGAAAAACCTGTGAGTGTGACAATAAATTTTGAAGATGAACCATCAAAGAAATACATGGATGCTGAAACTTCGTTATAGAATTAAACCAAGAGGAGTTATATATAGATATAGACATATCTCTATATATAATGTGTGTGTGTGTGTGTGTGTGTGTGTGTGTGTGTGTGTGTGATGTCACTATGTATAATATTGTATGTCATGCTAATTATGCATGACCACTGGGTTTTTTGAAGTAGAATCTGAAGTTTATTATGAGCACCATGGAGACTGTGTATATTAATGAAATGGTCTCTTATAAGTGAGGTACCTGGTTCTTATTATTCAAATATTTATTCTGTTGGGGAAAAGTTTTTCTGTTCTGCAGTAGAAAGATGTGGAGAAATGCATTCAATCTGCTTTTCTTAAATCTCGTTTTTCACTGTGGCAGTTCATGTCAACCTTAAGTGATGCATACTTAGTCCATATATTTATAATTTTTATTTCAGTTTTTAAAAACTTTCACATTATTTCACTTTTGTTAGTGCTTTCAAGGAAGAGCAGAGAGTCATTATGCCCATTCTGGGGGGAAATAATATGCCATGGCTTCTCCCTGAGTTTCATTGTGTTTCACAAGTGATGGCATTTCCTTGGCTATAAAGGTGAATGTAGAGCAGGGGGAACTTTCTAGATAGGAGCTATAGTTTTTAACCTTTGTATTTTAGAAAATTTTTTAAAGCTTTAAACTTCATATCTAGAGTTCCATTCTGATAGACAAGTAAAATTGCAGATGATTTTTAATAGCACCCACACCAGTCATAACTTAATGAATTTTAGAAGCTATAAAATGCCAGTTTGCAGTAGGTAAATTATTACCTTTCTACAAGTTATTTTCTGAATAACAATACTTTTTTAAAAATCCTTAAGTCCCACTCTATTCCTCACCATTTCTCTTAAAGTAGTTTATATCACATCAAGTTCTTGATTATTTTTCTATTATAAATAGTATCATTAATCAGGAGTCAGATTTCTCTCAAATGGGTTTGTGATCAGTATTACTTTCTTAAGAATGAGCTTTTACTTTGTGCTTGTTGTTATTCTTTCTGTTGAATAGATTGTATTTAGTAGGTTGTTATCCACAATTTCATTTTTAAATTTTATTTATTTTAATGGATATGATACTTAAATATTATAAAAACATTTGAACAGGTAACAAATATAAATTGTTAATGTAAATGTTGGTGCTCGTTTGCGTTTGTTTATTATCTAAAAGCAGTTGACAGGTTTTGCATCTATGATATGAAGCACTGCCATATTTCTATTTTAAGAGGAAATTACAAATTGTATGTATAGCTCAGATTGATGGCATTCTTCTTACTTTGTGTTTGTGTTTGTTACTTAGTTTTTCTGCCTTTTTAACTTCTAGCAAATTGTTTTAGTTATCTTTTATATACTCTTAGCTCCACACAAAATAAACAAATGTTGTTCTTGTGAAGCCTGTAGGACTGGATGAATGGGGTTGTGAAACTGATTTGGTAAGAGAATAATTTACAAAGTCCAAGTAAGTATTGAGAAGCCATAGAATTACTAAACATGGTGATATGAATACTAGGATGAAATTTTTAATTAATTCTAATCTCCCTTTAAGTGTAAAAGTATGAAGGATTGATCTTATAGAAGATCAGGAGAAAGGCCAAAAGCTGATATTTTAGCAGTTCTGAAATGTTTAGATCCATTCTAAACTACGTAATAACTATTGTAATTTCCCCATCTGAGAACATTTTGTCAGAGATTATTATAGATGTTACTTCTGCCTCGGAGGAGATGTTGGAAGTGTAGCTGTTTTTCTTTAGGAATTGTAGTTGGCATCATTTGGTACTGCCTAAAGAGTTCTGGACTCTTGGCAACTGACGGAGAGTATTACCCATGGTGCTTATTACTGTTTATGAGCTTCCATTTCACTGGTTCCTTTTCATTCATAGCAGCATAGTCATTTCCAAAGTCCCCAGTATTTGCTGCTATTTTAAAAAATACTCTGATGTATCCGAACTAGAGGATTTCCTCACATCGTTTCCTTGTGTTTGGACATCAAAGGGTTAGCAACTGTACTTATTTTACAGGAAGTGATTTTAAATTTTAAACTGAAAACTACCTGGGATTATAGTGTTTCTGTGATTTTATTTAATTATGTATAGTAATTATCCAGTGCCAGAAAAACCATGACTTGCAAAATTCTTTGCATTCAAAATGTTCTACGGTGTTTCTGATTCTTAATGGTTTCTGCTTGCTTTTGATTACTTGACTTAGAAAATGATCTGATACGACTACTCCATTGATGAGCGAAGGGTAACTCATGTTTAAGTAATTGACCACTTAAGTGGTTATGGTATTTCTTCCACTGTTTTTGAAAATTACAATCATGGGTAGCATTCATTGCAAGACAGTGAAAGATATAATTTACTATATATATTGATTTTTAAATGTTGCCTTAAATAGGTGTATACGAGCAGTGGTATTTGCTATGTACTGATTTACCTCAAGGTGCAAAATAATTAAACCTGTACATATTCCATTTTCAAAATAAATTCAGATTAAACAGCCCTGCACTTTCTTAGATGCCTTGATTTTCAGAATAGAGCTTAGTGCTACTGAATACCCTGGCCATAGAGCCGCCTCAGGATATTCTTTTCTCCATTGTGTTTTTATTTATTTATAGATATCTGTTTACAAAGACTATAATAAATCCTGATGTTGACCATTTGAAATTTACTTCTTCTGATTGCTGTTTCAATCTAAAATAGCAGCTTTTGAGAAAACAATGAACTAAACTTCCTCATGATAAAAGGATGATCCTATATATTTTTTAATAATACTAGATATGCTGAAATGAAGCACAGTCTTTCTAAAGTGTATTGTGTGTGTGTGTGTGTGTTATCAATCTTAAATCTCTTAAATTGTTTAAAGGTGTGGTGTACCAATGTTCATATTTGCCAAGTCTTCTGTAAAATGTGTAGGATATAATTTTTATGTGCTAATGCATGTATTTATAAAGGAGATTTGTTTACCACTCAGACTAACTTTTGTTTCCTACATCTAAAAACATTTCAGTTTCTTACACATACTCGAAGTTTCTGTGTGAATAAACTAGCTTTATAACTTTTTCCTTTCACAAAGGCAGGTTCAAAATTCTGTAACAAGAAAAATGGTCTCTGAAACTGAGGTATATATCACCAGAGCTTGTTCTTTAGAGGATTATCTCACGTTCATCATTTCTGTAAATGTGCTCACCAGTTTGTGAATCCTGTTTTTAAAGTGCTCGGATTTTGGATATGTAAGCCATCGATACAACATTGTAATTCAAATGTTTATATTAAATAGCAATATTTTAAATTTATTTATGTAGATTGCATCATTGTTATCATTGTTATGCAGTGCAAATATGTGAAATGCCCTTTTGTTTATTCCAGCAATTATTTATTTTTAGAAAGTAAATTTAAAGACTTTAAGGACATTCGAGGTTTAAAGTGGTATTCAAATTGTAAAATTTGGCAGTTTTAATGTAAAGTCTCTTTTCAAACTTTAGAAAGTAAAATAAGTGTCAGTTCTAGGAAAACAGAAATGGAATAATCTAAAGATTATCTTTTAAATAAATTTAATTAGCACATTTAGAGTACTTGTTAAGCCCCAGTTTTGTTTTTGTTTTTAAGTCTTTTTTTTTTTTCTTTTGCACATTGATGGTTTTTGTGCTGTGGCTTTTTTGTTGCTTTATCATTCAAAGTTTTTGGGTTTTTTTGCAGGGAGGAGGGCATCTTCCAATGTTTACTACATTTAAGAATTGAATTTTATTGTTCATTTATGTAATATTTGATACCTTGCTGTAATTTCACAGTATAGTTACAATTTTTATGACTTTTATAATTACAGTGATATTTTCTTTTATAATAAAATCCAAAGTAAATTAAACATTAAATTGTAGAACTGATATATTTCATTTTTATGAAATACGTCTCTACCCAAGTCTATAATGTGAACGATCCTGCCTTTCAAATTTGTTTCATAATTGTTAGAAGAAGACTATTTTTTTGTAGATGTTATTGAAGTTGAAAGAGCAATAAAAGTCTACTTAATTAGATGTTGGCTATTGTCTTTACTTTGTATTTTATTAGAAGAGGAGCACATCTTTCTCAGCTTGAGATTGGGTAGGGAGGAAGGAAAATGAGGGATTTCTGCTTGCTTCCTTGTAGTGTGCTTCAGCAGAAGAGAGAATAGAGGAAACAGAAAAGTAAAATAATGTGTTTCACGATGGCATTTTCATAGGCAAAAAATACTGAAAATAAAGCCTTTTGAAAAAGATTGCTTTGTTTTTTCCCCCAAAGATTAGAAATTTTGCTTTGTTCTGTGTAATGATTTCCAAGATAATGCTGACCTTACAGGGTGAGAATTGTTTTTGTTGTCAGTGGCTAGTTTTATTATGTATTTCCCCCTTAATTGCAAATGATCAGCTCTTGCTTTGTTTTCCAATGGCATATACGGAACACTTTCCTCCTGTGGTTTCTGCCCTAAGAAACTTCTGATCACTGTGAATCTGACTACCTACAGAAATGAGATACAAAAGTGTTCATAGTTTTGGAAATCGTTGAAGTTGAAAGAGCAATAAAAATGTGAAAGTTTTGCTTACATTTGTTTTTAGCACAAAAAGTATTTCTGTCAAGTTTTCGTTGCTCCGGCACTTAGTTGTGTACATGGGTGCTGGAGTTTGAACCTGTGTGCTTGCGCATGCTGGGCAAGCACTGTAACCACTGCTACCGCTCCAGCCCCATTTTTGTCAATTTTTAATTCCCATTTATAGAGACTGTTTTACTATGAGTGGGGAAAGAAGGAAGTAGCTTCTCTTGTTTGATCTGTGTCTTGTTCGTGAGGCCCAGATCATTTCTTGAGCATCACTCCTTTCCACGGTTGACCTTTACGTTTCTGTTTCTGTGCTTTTAAAGGGAATGTTTCTATTGTTTGGAAAACTTTTCTGTTTCTCTGCTACCTTATTTAAATTCTACATTTACTTCAGATTATACTGAGCCTTCTGTTCATGCTAGATCATTTTCATTCCTTCAGTTAGAGTGCGTGTAAACACCCTTCTCCTGCCCAAGATCACTGATTTAGAGGCATTTTAGAAATTTTGGAAAGTGATTTTTTCCTTCTTATTTGAGTCAATCCTGAATGTCTATTTCATTGCATACTTAAATTACTTTAGTTCTTTATGCTATAGTTTGTTGTTTTTCAGTTTTATTTTGAGACAGTCTAAGTTACCAAAGCTATCCTCAATCTTGGGATCTGCCTGCCTCAGCCTCCAGAGTTGCTGGAATTATAGGCGTGCACCACCGTGCCCAGCTCGTATCATTTTACCTTTGAACTATGTAATTTATCTGTGAATTCATTCAGGAATCTATAATATTAGAGAACAAAAAAAGGCGGATTTATTAGGTCTCAGGTTTGAGTCCTACTAGATGAGCTATAAGCATAGATGCATACATGATCTCTTTGGGGTCTTATATATCTTTCTCACAGTACAAAGCAGTTTGGACCCTTTCATTTGGAGATGACACAACACCTCTCTTATAGCCAGTGTCTTTTATGCCTTTTACATCCTCTGTGCAACTTTCAGGTACATTCAGGAAAGGGCAAAACTTTAAGACATTTATTTTATGGAGAAGTAGAAAGATGGGAGGCATATTCTGTATTCTGATGATTAGAACTTAATATAGCCTCTCTGCATCACTGCGTAATATTTAGAATGTGTGCATAAAATACGTTTGTGCTTAATATCAGTCTTCCTATCCCTGTTGCCTTTTTAAAAATGAATAGCATTAATCCTGATAGTTTTATGTCCTCTGAAACTTAATTAGTTCTACTAAATTCACCAGAGTTTAGTTTTCATCCCATCTCTACATGACTGAAATAGGACTATGCCCTCTTTTATTTTTCTTTAATAAGAATACTTAACAGTGTAGAAGCCAAAATGCTTTTTTATACCATTGGGCTGACTTATTCAAATCATAGAAACAATAGAAAGAGGTGCACTATATTCATTTTAAATCAAGTTTGGGAGATTTTATCACATGTTCACATTCTAATGTGCATTTTGAGGGATGTTAAAATGGGTTTGAGTAGGGCTCTGTACTTGAAGAAATTGTCAAGGGAGAGCATCCTTGTGGTTAAGACAAGATTCTAGAGTCACACTGTAGCTGACTCCTATACTAACTGTCACATTTACAACTCTAGGATGCAAAATGATGTGAAGAGTGGGTGAAATGAAAATAAGCATTTGGAATAGGACTGGGACTAATTTTCGTACTTCATAAATTTTGTACTCGTTTTCTTAAAACTCTGTAATGCTTGTATCTCTTATGACTAATAAAGTTGGGGACTTTTTTTTTTTTTTTTTAAGAAAAGTAGATTGTCCAGAAAAGAAAAAAAAAATGGTAAAGTGACTTGCCCAGTGCCACAAAGTGAACCAGTGAAAGTTTTAAGATACAGGTCCCTTGAATCCCAGGTCATTTATTTCACAGGACCATTTTCTCGTTGCCCGAGACGCAGTATACTTGAATAACTAACTGAAAATGTTTTCAAGCCATAGAAAAGATAGGTAGCATGATGCATCTATTTCCTTTACAAATTAGATCTTTGCTCTGGAAGAGAATCGATTTGAGTCCATAGCAATTCTTGAAACGCCTCTAAGTAAAATTGCTCTTTCCACCCATTTTATTTCAAATGCTAAAGATTGGGTATTCGAAGCCTAGGAAAATACTGCGCGTGGTGGACCCGCTCACAGGTGGTTCAGTATCCCCGCGAAGGCTGCACCGCTTGCCGCCTCTTCTCCCTACAGCTTTGGAGCTGGACCCAGCGCGTTCTCCGGCTGCTAGGGCAACTCTGCCAGGCGTCACCCGTCGCTATGGCGCTGTGCACTTGGCAGCATAGCCGTTCCCGATTGGCTGGGGCGCCCCGGCAAGGTGGAGGAAGAAGCGTCCGCATTGGTTCAGCCAGCGCGGGTTGGTGGCCTGAAGGAGGATTTGATTGAAAAACTAACGGCGCAGCGGTGCTCCAGAGGTTGAGCGGACCTGCGGAGAGCCAGCGGGAGGCCGGGACCCCCGACCCGGAGGGGTGGGCGGCAGCGAGGATGAGCGTGATTTGGAGACTGGCCTGAAGGAGGGACCGTCCCTCCCGCGCGGTGAGTGGGGCAGGAGCGGCGGGTGCCGTTTGAAGCAGGGTCTCCAGGGAGTCACCTTCGGGTCCTGGTGGAGCGGCCCAAAGCCTCGCGAGCCAGCCTCACTCCACGGGGCGCGGGGAGGAGAGTCGGGCTGGCTTGGGAAGGTGACTCACGGTCGCCTGTCTCCTCAAAGCTGGTGGGATGGACGGTGGGAAAGTGCCATCCTCGTTTGGTGGCACTTCCAGTTGGATCAAGGAGTTACTCTGGTTAAATGGAGACTGAGCGTGTCTCTTCCCGTCTGCTGCCACGTCTCTGGAAGCTCTCTCTGCATCTCCGTTAGGAACCTCGCTTTTCTGCCTGCCAGTCTTTTACATGCTGCTCCTCTGTCTTTGCCGCTGGGCATTTCTGCTCTGTCTGGTCGAGCTCTTCCACTTGCTGTGCCTTCAGGCACCATCTCTGCTGGTGTCTAGAAAGCCTCTGCCTGCAGCCTAACCTGCTCGCCTGTGCCCCACACCCCAAGATCCTACTTGGCAGTAGTTAGCCCCATGCTTGATCATCCTTCAGGCCATCTCAGCCCACTCCCACCAGCCTGCATTCCTGATCTTTGACACCATCGGTTACCAAAAACTACATCATCTTTGACACTCACCGCCTCTTCTTCCACGTCTCTATCAATTATAAAGGGTACACCTTCTTAAGAGATGTTGAATCAATCCCCACATCATCATCTCCATTCTTACTATCTCACAAATCAGTCATCCATTGGTTATATTTATCAGCTGTTTATCTTCCTTGATTTTAATCTGACTCTAACTAATCCATTTTTCTCAACATTGTTAGACTGGTGTCTTAAAAAAAGTACATAAGAGTGTTCCAGTTCCCTGCTTGAAGTCATGCCTATTACCCTAAATCCAGTCCTCAGGCCTCTTCAGCAGTTGCATATTGGTTGTTGCCAGAATGTGCCATGTTTTCTCCTGCCACATTATTTTACCTGTTGTTCAAGCAGGTAAACATGGACTTCTTTTTGGCACACTCCCTACCCTCCTCTCATTCCCCAAGCATTCTCTGATTACTTTTCTGCTTCTTTATTGAACCCTGTTTGTAAAGGCAGAGGCTGGGTTTGTCTTACTTGCCATTTTGTATTACCAGCATCTGTCCGGTATCACTCATGTAATAGGTACTCAAATACCTGTTAAATGAATGATCTCTAAAATGAGAAGTCGTTGTTTTTCATGACTTCCTCATTAGTTTCAGAAAAATAAATAACTTGGGGCTGGAGCGGTGGCTCAGCAGTTATGGCACTTGCCTGGCATGCGCAAGTACGCGGGTTCAAACCCCAGCACCACGTACACAGCGAAATCTCGGAGCAACGAAGGCCACATGAAAAACTAAATAAAATTGATTCTGTCTTTCTCTCTCTTGCTGTCCCTCTTTCTTAAAAAAAATAAATAAATAACTTATGGCCAATGAAGCTTTTTCTTACCAAAGATGAATGTTCAGGTTATAGGTTTTACTTTTATTCAAGCCCCTTGGTGGGTGGGAACGATTTCAATTCAGTCTATAGTTTCATGCCATAATACATGTGATGTTACTGTAAGATTATTAAAGAGAGAATGATAGTGCAGTATGGTTTGCATTGGTTTGAGTCCCAGCTTCAGTGTTGTAACTCTGTGGCCCATAGTAAACTACATAGCTTTTAATCACCTTTTTCATCTGTTCAGTGGGCTGGTAATAGCTCCTACTTCATAGGACTGTTTCAAAGATTAAATGTGCATAATCTATACCAGCCACATAATACCTTGTACATAGTCAAAACCCAAAACACTGAAGGTTGGAGTTGTGAATTTCCATGGTCAGTTCACAAAAGCTAGAAACAAATCTTTGGATTCTGTTGAGAGCAATTTCTGGAAGCCCATTCTGTCTTTATGTTATTTGAGCAAGAACTTTTTGTGTATGGCAGCAGCTCTGATACGTAAGACTCATTCATCCAGTGAGTATCTGTCAACCATCTGGCGGATCCAAGGCCTCATGCCAGCTGAGAGCGGGTCAAAGAAAGTGCAGCAGGTGATGCTGTAAGGGTGTTCTGCCTGTCAGAGCCAGTTGCACTTTGAGGCGGAAGCACTGATCAGGTAAAAATAAAGCGAGAGGAGAGGATAGAAGATGTTAGCTTGAGGATGGGGTGCACGGCTTGGACTTGGAAAGGAGTCTTACTTTTTTGGAAGATTCGACCTTGCAGAGGAAAGTGAGCTTTAAACATATTCATGTAGATGCCTGACATGTATTAAGACTTTTAAAAAACCCAAGTATGAATATAAACAGCATTTGCATCATTTCTCACTTAGCAAACTAATCGCTCATGATTTTATATATTCCCCTCATCTCAGCTAAAATCTGTAACAGGCATAATAAATATCATGTATTCAAGATGTAATATAAGATTATTACATCTTATATTAGGAATATTTATACCTGACATAGTAGATTCTAGCTTAAAATCAGTCCTCAGAGTCAGAGTGACAAAATGATAAATGGATGGTTCGTATCAAGAAAAGAGACTGGTGAGGCTGAAGCGGTGGCTCAGCAATTACAGCGTTTGCCTGGCATGCCCAAGTACATGGGTTCAAACCCCAGCACCACGAACACAACAAAGTGTAGGAGCAACGAAGTTTGCATGAAAAACTAAATAAAAAATTGATTCTCTCTGTCTCTCTCTTTCACTGTCCCTCTCTCTTAAAGAGACGGGGTGGGGAGGTGTTTGGCAGGAGCGGTGGCTCAGAGGCTAAGGCGCTTGCCTGGTGTGTGCGAGGACATGAGTTCAAACCCCAGCACCACATACACAACAAAGTGTCAGAGCAACGAAAGAAAGCCACGTGAAAAACTAAAATTGATTCTCTCTCTCTCTCTCTGTTCATATCTCTTTAAAAAAGAAGAAAATAGACTGTTAAAAACCCTTCTACAAATTAAAATCAAAAGGCAGAGCAGATGAAGCTCAGCAACTGGAACACTGATCCTAGGCCATTAGGAAAAAGTTACACAGTATTTAGTGTATTTTTCCCAAGACAGGGAATTAATTAATTTGAAAAGTACATATAAATAAGTTTTAAGGAGATTAACATTTATCTAGAAAATTCACTTAAGACAAATAGAGTGCTGGATAAATGCCACCAATAAATGAGGGTTAGTGCAGCATTAGACAAACAGGGAAGGTTCTCCTGGCTTCAGATCCCTGCTCTGCCATTTACCAGCTGTGCGATCCAGACAAAGAGCGTTTCTGTGCTGAATTTTCCTTGTTTGTAAAATGGGGACAGTAATATTAGTCACCATACAGATTTGTTAGGACTATGATGTTAAGTAATGTATACAAAGCATTCGGAATGGTGTTGGCACAGGGTGACCACCAAGTAAACATTGATCTTTCTGTTGTTATTACTAGATTTGAGATCTTGGCCAAGTTGCTTGAATTTTTAGCGTCCAGTTTCCTCATCTGTGACTTGGAGATACAATACTATGTACCTCATAGGGTTGTTTTGAGGTTTAAATAAAAAGTGCTGATAACAATTAGCCTTATTAGCTTAAAGAATTCAAGTGAAGACTTTTGCCTTGAAGTAAAAACTTATTCATTTTATATCTAGTATTTTTCCTAAGTCACTCAATGCCATTGAGAGACAAATGATTCAACAAAAGCCCAAGGTCTTCAAATTGAAGTGCTAACGTTATAATGATAATATTTACTACAGCAATCATAATGATAACTTATGCTTTACACCCACTGATAATTTTTAAAAGGGGCTTCACTCTTACTTAATCCCAACTACCAGCTCGCCATAGGTAGGTACATTGTCATTTTTAACTTTTGGTAAACGAGGAAACTAATAATCATAGAGGTGCAGGAGCATTCCCAAGGGCACTCCGTGGATGAATGGAAACTAGGTCTTTTCTGCCACCTTTGTTCTGAGTGTATCCCAATAGTCCAAGCAGAAGAATTCACATTCCCAAGTTTGGGAACTCACATCAGCAGAGAGGAGGGCAAGCATATGGTACACATGACATGAGTTGAATATTCACCCTTAGTTAGGAAATTCTATGTTTTTAAAGAGATTTTGTCAAACCAGCATCCTGCAATCACTGGATACTGCTCAGCTGGGGCAAAGTTATTTGCTGATTTCTTTCCACTACCTTTACCCTGCATATTTATATACTGATACTCCAGTTGTACTTGGAGCTTCCCAAAGGCATTTTACTTGGGGTTTGTTCATTCATTAAAGCTCTCGGTAATTATTTATAGCATTTGTCGTCTGCTGTAAACTAGACTGTGCTAGATGGCGAGGATGAACAAAACAGCTGCCTTGCCCATGCCTAACTAGTTTACAGTGAACTAAAGCGAAGGACGTGTGTATTTGATGAACCACTGCCTGAATCTGCTGCTTTACCAGAAGCTGCGAGGTAGTGCTTGGTGGGGCTGGGAACCTGTCAAGGAGATCAGATCCAAGAATGGATACTTGTGTTGAGACAAGAAGGATGAGCTTCTAGGCCTTTCTGTACCAATCCAGACCTTGGGTGCAGGAGTAAAGGCCCTGGAGCATCAGAGACAAGCAGTCCTAGAGCAGGGAGTCAGGGCCCAGTGCGGTAGCAGCAGCTGGCACAGGCAACACCCCACAGATTTGGTGAGTTTTGCTTTTATACGAAGACAAATGGGAAGTCTAAAAGGACTTAAATGGTCAGATTTATACCATAAAAAGATTTTTTTTTTTTTAAAGAGAGAGTGACCGTGAGAGACAGAGAAAGAGGGAATCAATTTTGTTTAGTTTTTCATGTGGATTTCATTGCTGTGACTCTTCGTTGTATATGTGGTGCTGGGGTTCAAACCCACATCCTCATGCATGCCAGGCAAGCCACAGCTTCAGCCCCGAGATGTTTTATTTTTAAGAGAAGGAGAAATTGGAAATTGAGAGGTCATTTAGGAAGTGATGGTGGTCATTCAGGAGAGCAATGATGTCAACTTGGATAGTGTTTTGGCAGAGATGAAAGAAAGTGAATGGACAAGAACCGTATTTAGCAGAAGTAGTCAAGAATGAGGGACTGAATGTCAGATATGGTGGTGAAGAGGAAATTGTCATTTTTCTGAGGTCCATGCCAAAGGACCTGTTCTAATTAGACTATTTTATGTGACACTAATATCAGTCTCCTTGCCTAATATAATGAATGACCTCTGGTCTTTCTGTTACTTAGTGCAGTTCATTGATTTCCATGAAGATTTTATTTTTTTCCACATTTTTATTGGTGCATTATAGTTGTCCATATTGATGGAATTTGATGTTACATATTCGTACATGCACATCAGATGATATCAATGTCTATCCCCAGTGTTCCCCCTTTCCTCCCTCCCTACCACCCCTTGGTCCCTTTCCTCTATTGATCTCCCTTTGATTTTTAGGAGATCCACTCCAACCTTTATTTTCCTTTTTCCTCTCTAGCTTCTGCATATGAGAGGAAAAAGTGCCACCCTTAACCTTCCATGAAGGTTTTATTATTATTTCATGTAAATTGCTCTTTATCCAAATAAGCTTGCCCGGGGTTAATAGAATGTGATAATAAATTGAACATCCACATATAGATATTTTTTAAATTTCAGAGAAGAATAGCATTGCTTCTAAACTCCTCACCCGCTAGGGGTTCCATAAGCTGGCTTGCAGCCTGGGAGGCTGCCACGCATCCCTTTCCCCAACATTCACCTCCCTCCAGATTCCTCAGCTCCAGCTCAGCTCATCTTGTCACTGTCTCCCGAAGCTACTTTCTGGATCTTGCATCCATCCCTTGGCTTACTCCTCTGGAATGTTGTCCACTCATTTTTTTCATCCTTCTGGCCTTTCTTCAAGTCCCCAGTTCATTCAGCTTTTCCATAGCTCACAGTGATCTTTCTTCTCTTTGATTTCATTCACTATGCAATATCATTTGGAAATTATTTTTTTCTGCTTTTTGACATTTGTATTGTTCTTAAGTCTTCATATTGGGCCAAACCATAAAAACTGTTCTTTTTTCAAGAATCCCCATCAGCAGTCTAT
Source organism: Aplodontia rufa (assembly GCA_004027875.1). Lineage (NCBI taxonomy): Eukaryota > Metazoa > Chordata > Mammalia > Rodentia > Aplodontiidae > Aplodontia > Aplodontia rufa. The sequence goes on along the minus strand of PVKS010007831.1, from coordinate 1,181 downwards.
ATGGTTTAGCCTCCCTGTTTAGTTTTAGTTCCCCACACAGTAAGTTGTGAGCATAAATTTTTGTTTTGTAGTGCTTGGTAGTCAGCGCAGAATGAAGAATAACATGGGCTTAAAATGTCATATTATTGAATGAAATTCAGTTTTATTTTATGGATCAGAAAGTACTTCTTTGCAGGGCCACTAAATGCTGTGAGCCTGGATTTGTTGACTCGGTTCCCTTCACCTGTGGAAGTTCTAGGGGTTTGGGTTGCATTTACTTTGACTTGTTATGACTATGTTTGGCCATTTTTTTCGGAAGATAGTTTTGACCATGTCTTATTCAGTGCTGTATCCTCAGTGCCTAGCATATATGCTAGGAAACCACTAAATATTTCTTGAAAGAATGAATGTCACCCTTCTCTTTCTTGCAAAAATGGAGAATAGAATGTAATCTTATTTTTTTGGGGACTAATGAGAAAAGAGAAATTTTGTGTGATACTTTATTTTCATTGACTGGTTAATCTAAATTCTTCCCAGTACTGCTTCTTAATGTATGGGTCTCAGATTCATTGTTCTAACACATTCACCTTCTAAGGTACATTGCCAGTAGGCTTGGATTAGTAGCCACCCACACACAAATATGGCCTGTTGCAAATATTGTTTAATGAGAGTTGAGAGGATCCCAGAATCTGTGCAGATATCTCCCTTTATAACAAAAGACAGGAGTTTGAATGGAAATAAATGATGACAATAAGGAGAGTGCAGTGTCCGTGGTCACTTGTTCCAGTTAATTTTGGAGCAGCACTCAGATCAACTTGGGCTGGCATTAGCCAAGCAAACAGAGGCCAGCCCTTGAAGCCCTGCTTATCATTGCAGCAATGAGTGGGGGAGGGTCCCTTTACTCCTAGAGAAACTCTGGGTTCTTTTTTTTTTAATAAATTAATTTATTCTTTTTTTAATTAGAAGAATATAGAAATACAGTTGAGGGGAAAACATTATCAAAACATTAGCAATCAATGGATATAGACATTGTTATCGAGGGGAAAAACCAGATCATGGATAACCACCTTGGATTTTACCTATTGCAGTTTCCCCCAGAAGAACTCATGCGTTAAATCAGTAGTTCGTGGAGGAATGACATCGGCTTCTGGGATGGTTCCCCCATCTTCCCAATCTCCAGACTCCTATGAGTTCTTCATATT